>JAKSZP010015131.1:0-42198 GCA_022478985.1 Massospora cicadina
CAATCCTTCTAAAAGGCATCCTGGAAGTCCATTCTACTGTGGGACATGGGGCGGTTAAGAAGATCCATGAGTGGCTAAGTCACGCTGCTACTGGGACTGAATGGTAGAAAACATCCAAGAGGTTTTGGAAGCTTGTATGACCTGCCAATCCCAAGACTGAGCCAACCCTGAATAAAAGCACTCAGTTGTTGCCCCAACCAAACCTTTCAATGTCATTAGTATTGACGTGGTGGGTCCCCTTCCCACTGGGCTGCATGGTCACAAGTATATTATCCTAGCCATAGACCACTTAACTAAGTGGGTCGAGGCGATCTTAGTCCCTGCAGCCACCGCTAAGGCTACTGCTCTTCTTCTTTGTTCACTCCATTTTCACCCAGCATGGGTGCCCCCAAATCTTACTTTTGAATAATGGGTTGAACTTCACCTCCCAGGTAGTACAGGAACTATTTTCGCTATTTGGCACTACCCAGAGTTTTGTTGCCCCCCTACCACCCATCTACTAATGGGGAAGTAGAACGCGATAACGTAACTCTTGTTTGCATCCTACAGAAGTCAGCCGCCTCATATCCTGCCCTTTGGAACCATTATCTACCCAGCGCTTTGCTTGCCTACCGGGTAAGCTATCACCGTGTCATCAAGATGTCTCCATTTGAAGTCCTATATGGGCGGGCACCTCAGCTACTCAGTAGCATCCAGCCCTGCTCAAAGCCTCCACCCCTGAAAACTTTGAATTAACTATGAGGGCTCTAGCTGATAGAATTGTCTGGCTTTAAGACCAAGCCACTCAAGGCATTATCACCACCACTGGAAGAGAGACATCCCGATCTAACCTTGGATGACCCTCCTTAACAGATTTTCAATTAGAGACCTCATTCTCTTCTATCATCATTGACCTGGAGGCCAACAGAATAAACTTAAATTTACTTTGGTCTGGACCTTACAAAGTCATACATAAAGTGAAGTCTGAGTACTCCATTGCCAACATCAATCAAGGGACTGTTGTAAATCGGGTGCATGGTAAGTTCCTCCAGCTGTATACCCCCTTACAACAGGATCTTGAGGGGGCATTGTTAGGATTTGAGATAGAAATCAAATCAAAATCCCTTCTTCTGAATCAGGCTGTGCCAAATCAGTTTTCAAACCTACCCAAGCTAAATCTATTTCAGGATCCTCCTCCCCTATTCCTGAGTCACATGGGGCAGCATTTCCACCCATTTAGTCAGGTGAGCGAAGCTACCCATTAAGGATGCCCACAGGGAGGCCATTCTGGAAAGATCAGTAAAGATTCTGAATGGATGAGGCCCTGATGATCTCAAAGGCACTGAGTCCCAATGCACCCTATAAATCTCAAAGCCTTTTAGTTTAATGAAATATTCAGTATTATAACCCATTTTACAGTTTCCTCCTCAGCGCTCTTTCTGAATTTTTAAGCTTTGAGCCACTGCGAACCCCAGCGCCAGTCCTAAGAACTGTAGCGCTGACAGTGACCACTGAGGTCAGACCAAACTGAGGATTGGCAGAGTGCAGTGCACAACAACTTTGGAATAATGTAACAGATGGAAAAACCCCAGTTCTGACCACCATATAATTGAATATTACTTTGGTGCACCGACAGTCAACCAAAGCAGCCTAACTGAGTAGGGAGAGGTTTGGGGCACCGACAAGCAGCCAAACATTCACCTACTAGTTAGTTATGCCAAATCTTCTGGGGGGATTGGTCCAAAACCAGCCTACACAAAAAACTCCTCAATGAGGGAAAAGACCAACAGGTAAGAGAGGTATGCAACCCCCAAAACAATTTTTACTTTATTTTGGATTATAAAAAGACCTGCCAATAAGAGCTTGTCTGGGGAGCAACCAACAATGCTCCCCAGGAAAGGGATATGTTAGGGTGAAAATTCCAAAGTAAACTTCAGAATGGGCAGGCGCGCCTTATAAAGGCAGTGCTTTGGGGGCCTCACCTGAGCTATTGA
Source organism: Massospora cicadina (assembly GCA_022478985.1). Taxonomy (NCBI): domain Eukaryota; kingdom Fungi; phylum Entomophthoromycota; class Entomophthoromycetes; order Entomophthorales; family Entomophthoraceae; genus Massospora; species Massospora cicadina. Next base: position 1,974 of record JAKSZP010015131.1, read on the forward strand.
TTAAGCTTGCACAAGCCTAATCTATGACTTGGGTGAGGCACAACCCAACGCCCAAAGCGACCAAACCATAAAATCTTTTATAATGATCTGACTCAGATTTGGAAAATCCTAATATGAGTCATAATGTAACGAATGGGATAAACCCATCCATTACAATCAAGATTTAGGTTGTGCAAAAGGAGTACAGCATTTTGTTGACACCGGGGACCATGTGTCTATTAGAATGAGGCCAATCTGGCGCCCCAGGGCTAGTGATGAAGTAGTTGGAGAAGAGATAGACTAATTTCTGAAAAGTGAAATGATTGTCCCCTTAAATGCCCATGGGCCAGCCCAGTTTTAATCATAAAGAAAAAAATGGCAGCAATTAAGTTGTAATTGCTTATCGATGCCTCAATACCATCACAAAAGGATTTGTATCAGTTGCCAAGAATTGATGATGCTCTGGACCATCTGAGATAGGCGAAGTATTTTACCATAATGTACCTTATCTCAGGATATTGGCAAATTGAACTGCCTCAAGAGGAGGAGGAGAAGTGCGCAATGATTGCTGCACAAGGGCTGTTTTAACTGAAGCACATGCCACTGGGGTTGTGCGATGCGCCAGCAACCTTTCAGCGCGCTATGGACACTATTTTGGGAGACCTTAAATTATCCTGCATACTGGTGTACCTGGATGATATCAATGTCTTTTCACAAACATTTTCCAAACATCTGGAGCACCTTGAACAAGTGTTCAAATGGCTGTTGAAGGCCAATCTGAAGATATAACCTAGAAAATGACAATTCTTTAAAGAACATTTGGAATACCTCAGGTTTGTCATTGATTCCAAGGGCTTGTAGCCTCAACCTCAAAAGATGGAGGCGATTAAAAAATGCAACCACCAAGTATGAGGGATGTTCAAGTATTCTTAGGTATGGTAGGATACTATTAAAGATTTGTAGAAGGGTTTGCAAGGATTGCTGAGCCCCTATTCCATTTACTATAAGGAGGAGTTCGTTTTTGCTGGGCAGATGAGTGCCAACAAGCCTTTGAGGCCTTAAAACCAAAATGAGCATGGCGCCTGTCCTCCAATATCCAGATTTCAGCAAGCCTTTTATCATAAAAACCAACGCCTCATTGACCACAATTGGAGGTGTGCTATCTCAGATTGGGGATGATGGCGAGACACATCCAGTTGCTTATTGAAGCAGGACGCTGAATAAGCATGAGCATAATTATACAGTAACCAAGTGAGAGTGTTTGTCTGTCATCTACACTTGTAAACAACTATGGGTGTACATTCATGGCACCAAGTTTCAAGCAGTGACAGATCACAGCTCATTATGATGTCTTTACAATCTTGAGGAGCTTGAGGGATGATTAGCCCACTGGGCTCTGAAATTACATGCATATGGCTATGAAATTATTCATAGAGCTGGGGTGGCCCATCAAAATACAGAGGGACTATTGTGACTTTCTATTATAACTGACCTGAGCAGTTTGGCTGATGAGCTTCATGATAAATGACTACTTGAAGGTATGGGGATGAGCCACCTGAAGTACAAAAGGTGATTGAAAAAGTATTAATTTGAAACTGAATATTGTAATGGAGTTTTATACAAGCTTAAGCCTGAGGGACAGTGTCAAATATTCCCAAAATCTTCAGACTGAATAGAGATTAATACACAAGCCCAAAAGGCCATCATGTATGGAGGATTGACCCAAATGCTAAAATTCAATCTAGTTACTATTGGGATTCCATGAAATTCAATATCCAAGATGTACTCAATAAATATCATTCATTCCAAATTTGCAAAGCCTATGAAGTCAGGTATGAAGTATAATTTGAACAAACCTGACTGGGCCTGGCATACTGTGTCAATTGATGTAGTTGGCCCTTTTCCTGTGAGTAGCCTAGGCAACAAATATATAATTGTTGCTATTGACCATCTGATAAAATGGGTAGAAGAAAAAGCAATTTAAAATGTTGGGGCTCTAACTACTATCAAGTTTATTATGGATAATATTATTTATAAGCACAGATGCCCCAGAAGATCTTGATGGATAATGGCATGAATTTTACTGCCCAGATGGTGAAACAGTTAAATAAGTTGATGTCCATCAAGGAAGTGTTGTCAACACCATACTATCCTGAGACTAATGGTATGATAGAACAAGTGGATGGCACTCTAGTCAGCATATTGCACAAAAATGCAGCCTCAGTGCCTTAACAATGGGTAACTTCAATTAGTGCGACCATGTTTGCATATAATATTGGACACCACAGCAGCACAGACCACTCTCCATTTCAACTTCTGTATGGTAGACAGCCCGCTCTACCTCCATTATTATATTCAGTACTCAGTTCAACCAAAGCAATTGGCCCAAATAATTATGTTGAGCAACTAGCAAAGGCCCTAATCAAGTTGCAATCTGAAGCCTATCAAAATGTGATTAGTCAAAAAACTAGTAAGAAGAGCTATGACAATACTAAATGAGCTATGGTGACTAAGTTCAAGGAAGGAGACTTAGTAGTATATTATGACACTCAGCGCAGGCTGCACGCACAAGCTGGCCTTGCTTTGGAAAATTCCATTTATTATTTTGGAGAAATTGTCTGAAGACATTTATACCACTAAGGATCAAGGTGGTTGGGTTGTGAATTGAGTACACGCTAAGATCCTTCATCCATATCATAAAGAATAATATATATATATATAAAACAAAGTCGTCTTAGTTACACCATTTATAACTCAAGAACGGCTGGACCGATTTTTATGATCTTTGCTTTGTTGGATTTTTCTCCTCCCCTAATAGCAGAATAAATTTTAAAAAATATTATTTTAATAGTAAAATAAAAAGTTTTATATGTAACAAGTGAAAATTCTATATATACTTCGATGGTATTCGCTATATTGTTACAGCTGAACAGTTTGATATTCAGCTGATTTGATATTTTATATGGTTTTGTTAAGTGGTTAGTGGTCATTCGGGTATTTAACAAGTTTATCTAAATCAAAACTTTGAATCAAAAGTCCAATTGATTTTAAAAATACCTCCTTTAGCATAATCGGCTCAGCTTTTGGCTCTAAACTTCAACTCTATAAAAGGTCAGTTGTTCGAATCTTGGCGTAATCTATAATATAAAAGCAAATGTGTATGTGTGTGTGCATGATGCCCAGCCAAAACTAGAGCATGTAGAGCTCTGAAAATTTGGCTATATTTGGACGGGAGGGGGTCCGTGTGCACCTCTAAGCCCGACTTTTAATTTTCTTAGTAAAATAAAAAGTTTTATATGTAACAAGTGAAAGTTTTATATGTTTTTAATGGAAATCGGTATATTGTTACGGCTAAGAAGTTTGATATTCGGTTGATTCGGTAGTTTAAATGGTTTTGTCGAGCGGTTGGTGGGTTTGTGTTGATTTATAAGCTTAACGGTTTAAATAAAGTTAGTGATTGGTTGATTTAATAAAGTTGATTGGTTTTGGTAAATAGTTGTGATTTTGGTTGTTTCGATACATTTAGTTTTGGTTTACGAAGCGGTTGGTGATTGGTTGATTTTTAATCTAATGGTTTTAGCTAAGTGGTTTAGTGGTTTAGTTAATTCGATAGGCTTAATTGGGTATGGCTGAATGGTTGGTAAATTTATGTTGATTCAGTATAATTTGATTACTTAATTTTATCGATAACCATCTACAAATATAAAAATTATAAGATTATCAGATGAACTTTAAGCCCACAAACAAATGTGTAAACTGGGTATCAACAAGAATTAATATTAAATTTTATTTACAAAAGAATTAGTATGTTAATTTGTTTATATAGATGCATTATCTCGAGCAAATAACCAAAAATCACCAAACTTGGCACAAGTATTCTATAAAGTTTGGGAACGGAATGCTAATATGTAATTGTTTAATATAATCATATAAATTTAAACATCAGTTCTATATAAGATCTAGAACCTATATTTCTAATGGTAATTATATAGCAATTTGGCTGTGTATTTTCAAATTCATTTAATTCAATAGTTTCATAGGCTTTGATATTTAGTTGGTAGTTTTTGGCTGTTTTGTAAGTTCAATAATTGGTTTTTGCTGAGTGGTGGTTTATTTTTTGGTTGATTCGATAGGCTCAATAGTTTCAGATAAGAGATTGATGGTTTGATTAATTTGGCAGACTTAATTGATTTTAGCTAAGTGGTTGGAGGTTGGAATTTTTAATAGGTTTAATGGTTTCTGAACTTATTGATAGCTATCTACTAATATAAAAGCTAAAATAATTTAGAATCTGATTGATTTGATAAGTTTATTTTATTTGGTCGAGTGGTTGATGGTTTTTGGTCGAATCGATAGGATACAGTTTAGCTTTAAAGGTGATTAGTTATTGGTTGCTTTGATAAGTTCAGTTAATTTCAGCTGAGTGGTTGGTCTTTTTGGTTGCTTCGATTGAGCAATTAGATTTAGCCGAGTAGTTATTGCTTAACTATATATAAAATCTAAATTAATCAATTCGAATCACCTGAAATTCTATAGACACCGTAGCGAAGCACAGGTAACTCCGCTAGTAAAAATAATAATAGAAATAAAAAAGACAAAAAAATAATTAAAAAACACAAAAATCTAATTCATAGATTTGATGGCTCATCATCACTGGAACTAGATAAGCCTTTTTTGGGAGGGGGAGTGATATTGAACTGGGGAAGCCTGTAGCAGAATTGGAGAAATGCAAATCTCATACAAGTCTCAACTATCTAGACCCTGTTGGAGATGCACCAAACTCAAAAGGCTCAGCACCAGGCATGCTGGCCTGGTCAGCTTAGGAAAGGCTATTAAACTAAAGGAAAAGACCATTGAAAGGGGCTTTGGAACAGGTAATTGAGGTTCAACTCAGGAGTAAATGCCACAAAAAGGAAGTTACAGTCAGCAAGGAGGTTTTCAAGGCAGGGGTAAACTGGGGAAGGAACACTTTTACATAAAACATCTGTGAACAGGCCTTGTCTGAAACCCTGCACATGTCAGGCACAGTTTTGGTGAAAAGAGAGAAAGGAGGGAAGCAAATGCATGCACCCAGGAGAGCCATCTGGGGGATATATTTTTGGGAAGCCCTTTCACCAGGCTTTTGCAAAGGGCTTAGTATAGTACTAGGATGCACCAACCTTTTAAAACCTGAGTTTTAGGCCCAACGGGATGTGTAAATTGGTATATACTGAAGTAGGTTCACATCAAAGCCTAGAAACCAAGTTAGCAATAATAAGAGCCTGATTGGCCTCAAAAATATTGAATGCAGCAACCTCAGGCTTGTTAGCAAGTGCAGATGACAAGTAGACATTTACAAGATCTGACATCAAATTGAGCTCAAAACCCAATGAAGCCACACTGCCTGCACATAAGGAGGATCTAAGATTGTCAAAAGTCAAGAATTGAAAAAGGTAAAACAAGAAGTCAGGAAGGAGATCTCCATCCAAAGTGAATTGATGCTGGATGAGGGTTTCTTAAGGATGACTAGCTTCAGAAGCCCAAAGAGTTAAGAAGAGAGTCAAAGGAGGATCCTGCTTAACCCATTGGGATGTTTATTGGACATTATTTGAAGCCAAGGGGGCCTGTTCAGGTTCATTGATGATTGTTGAAGTTGCAGCAGGATGAAAAGCCAAACTCTTGGGTACCATTGAAGTGTAGCTGGTTAAACCAGATTGAGAAATTGAATACAACATGCCTGAGTTGACCATAGCACGCCACAAGAAATTGATCAGTCTTAAGAAGACTCGTCTGTCCAAGGCCAAAAGTCTATCAATATATTGTTTGTATTTTAAAGATCATGAAAAGTTAGACATTGTGACCCAGAAAGAAGTGTAACTGCTGCTTTTATCCAGTCAAGGTGGGGGTAGTGTTGAGTAATTGACTGGACCTAATTGTTAGATATTTGATAGGGACATAACAATGCTAACATGCTTAATTTATTATGGACTGCATTAAAGATATTAGTGATTATGTATCAAGAATATCCTATGATTATGTGAAGCTTGGGATCTGTTGCCTAGAAATTCCACTTAAGAATAGTTTTCTATGATAACATGGGCATGGAAATTTTGTTGGTTAAGTTGGACTTAAAAAAATAGTTGACTTAATGACTTGGGCACGTGGGCTTTGTTGGTCTATATCAAAATTAGCTTTTAATGTTGATCAAGTTTTTGATCAAATTAATTACTAATTAGTGGTACAAATTGCTTTGGTATGTGCAGCTGATTGCTTGAGAGGAGCATTGTTTCAGCTATTTGCAGATGCATCAGAAACGCTGTCTTGAGATATTATGAGTTTGACACCAACCCTGAGGCCATGCGAGATGCCCCAAATTGAAAGGACTGTAGACCCTCAGACAAACATATTACGTTTTTCTCTAAGTGCCATTGAAAATGAGGCATCATGGGTAAGGTATGGTGAACATCAAACCCTATAAATTATCTACAAGTTGATATTAATATATTACAATTGATTATTACCACAAGTTCATAGTTTAATATACAAGATTTTTGTATTTAATATTTTTACGTTGTATTAAGTCAAGAATTTTCTTGGGATCAGAAGGATCAGGGCATTGAGCCATTGTCAAGTAATGACAGAAGAATACAGCTTTGAAGTATCATTTTCAAGGAGTTTATGTCTTGATTAATGTCATCATCTGGTCTATTGTCTCCATACAATAGATGCCTAAAACTCCACCTTACCACAGAAAAAAACCATCATCTGAGGTGGTCCAAAACTTTAACAATGGGTGTTTTGTTATTGGTAGTCAATGAGTCCCATACCACCCAAGAAACATGAGCCAAAGAGCATTTTAATCCTGATGAGTTCCCATTGGACGTCCCAATCTTGATTGTAATATAACCTTAAGTGTTTTGAAAACTAGGTGGAAAATGGTATGACATGAGCGATGTACCATACTAATAAAAGAATCAACGTGTTTGTTTAAATAGCTTTACTAGGCCCTGTTGAGCCTACTAAGTCTGACTGCTCATATTTGAGATACCAGTGAGGAGATTATTCTCCATAACTGTAGATTTGTATCCTCTAAAATTCAGAAATACACTTAAGTGTTAAACAGGTTGTGTACAGGGTTGATTTAAAGGGATGATTAATATTCTGGGTGAAGGTAGCCAAGAAGTCTCATTATGCCACTGATGGTGGTGCACGCAAAGTATAGAACCTTGGTCTCGTGTTGATTGATTTTTGCATTACTTACTTGTTCATACTGGCTAGTATTAGTTTCTAGGGAGCAAGCGTCAGATGTGGTTGAAAACACATACCACACAATTTTCTTCTTAATTTAATACTTTGAGAAAATTTTGCCCTGATAGGCAATGCCTTTAAGGCTATTATGCATGGCGTGTAGTACTGGGTCCATACCACAATTTGTATAACAAAAGACTGAGAGGCCGCCTTTTTTATATCCAGCTGTGAGAGTATGGGGTCTGTGACGAATCCTTGGCCATGGATGGCCATCATTATTGACTCATCCAAGAGCACTATCCAGTTATTAAAACAAAGTAGAAGGCAAAATTTTCTAGAGGCGCCATAAGGTACTTCCAATGTATGTGATCATATGATTTTGTTGGTCCAAAAATCAGTGCACCAACTGATTTAAAATGGCTACGTTGTCAACAGTGAAGATGTTTTCCCATATGGTGCAGTTAGGAACAAATCCATATTAGTTGCATGCTTTTGTTTTTTAAAAATATTACCTAGTCACTCTGATATAATCTTGGTCCTTATATTAAAATTTTTATTGGTAAGTGATATTAGGCGCTTCTTACCAAGGTTTTTAGGGTTACCTTTTTTAAAATGATATTACAACAATGCTTCTGACCCAACATGGAGCAGGAAATTATCTAGAAGGCACTTAATGATAAACGCTTTGAGTAAAGGCACAATTAAATTAAAGTGTGCCTTATAAAAAATCATAAAGAATGTCATCTTAGCCAAGGCATACTGATGAGGTGCCCTGCATACAGCATCACATAATTTATCAAAGAAGACATCACTAAATTAGACTTTTTAGGGTATGAGAAAATGTTTTTAAGTTTGTTCAAAAGAGATTTATGTCCTCTAGGTAACATTCATCTGATTGATATTATGTGGTATAGTATTGTTAGACCATCTGTCAGGATTTTCCCTGGATTAGGTGAAAGCCTTATCCAGGGGGAAGGTCAATATATTCATACAAAGGGCACAATTTTTAGATGGCCCAATAATTTCGAAAATGGAGTCTGATTTAACTGGAATACCAAATTTGGGGCTTTGCCTGAATTATGCCAGATTTGGGAATAATTTACATTTTCAAGTTGTTATCTAACATCAATCCACACTTTTATCTATTCCCACCTATCCCAGCATTGGGACTTTCCTACAGGTCCCATGATAATACCCTTAAAATCCCTATTCTTATCCTTACATCTCAAAGCACTATAAATAGTGCTTGATTACTATAAATAAAGTACTTCTCAGCAGAACATATTCTTTACTTTATTTTACTTTATTCTAATGGAGAACGTCTCGTCCAAGGCTGCAAACTTTGAAGCCCTGCTAAAGATAAACGCACCACCAATGATTCCTCCCTGGTGGCCCAACACAAATATCAGATACTTCACTAAGGGTATTAATAAGCGTTTGTGCTAATGTGAACCTGGGTACAGGAAGTACCTTGTTTCTGTGCAGTATATCATTGCATAAATTATCTTATTGATTTTCTCTTTGGTGATCTGCGTGGCTCCAGCTTGTATATTTGGGTGATGCTATTGTGTGATGTCTAGTGTCATGGAAATGGCAGAATAAGTTTAGACTGGCCTGCCACTTGGGATGCATAAGCACCCAAAATGCAAGCCATAATGCCAGAGGCATTGCCAACTGGATGACTTGATATGGAGCCAGGCATTGGAAAATGATGAAATGTTGGTGCAGCAACATGGTGAGAATGATCCCGATGACAAACCACACTGAACCCACTCCTGACCCAGGAGGTCTTGCTGCAGGGGTGAAATTACTGAGATAGTCTCAATAAGATCCTCGGTATATGGTGCTATTTCAACCGGGGTGGCAAGGAGATGGATTCTCTCTTGCAACTGGTGAACATATGGCCACAATATCCCCATGTATTGCTGCCAGAAGTTAGTGATAATGGGGTTGTAGAGCCAAAAATATCGGACTCACTGAACCCAATTGATGATGGAGGGGCCATAGTGACCAAGAGTACTGGTAGAGCCCATCTGGTATATGGACTGACAGGCCATCAGGGAAATGCCATCAGGGATGAGGTCAGAAGAAGTAATAAAATTTGTTTAGTTTTTTGGTAAAATTTTATTTAAAGGAAAAGGAAGAAAATTGACTAACTTTTTTGTCAGTGCTGTGCAACTGATTAAATAGTGGTCAATTGGATAGTGACAAGTCAGGATCAGGTCCCGCAATTTTGACCTAACCAGCAAATTGTTCAGGAATGGGTGGGTTTGTTCCTTGAGAACTGACATCGCAAAATTCAGTGGTGGGCCAAGTCGCTGTCAGTTCAACCTCAAACGTTCAAACTGGGGCTCAGCTACATTTCCAATGGTTGGTATGACAGCATTTGGCCCAATGAGCGATGGGAATCCCCAAGGCCACCCCATGTAGGGATGGGTCCATTTGGTTGAGAATGGATTCAAGACGCCCAACCCACCTGCGCTCAGTTGCTGAACCGTTCATTTGGTCAATGGCATCACATTGGCCACAATGCCCAAATTGCCAACAGAGGGCTTTGAACCCTCGTTGATGGCACCTGATGTTAGTTCTATTGGCACATTGATCAAATTGGGACTGTCAGGTGTTCCAGCTGATACCTCAGTCTTCATGCCTTTCCAGCTATTTGAGATTCAGCCATCGGCCAGATTACCACTTGAATTAGATCTGACTGATTCCAATTTGAAAATCTCAGTGCATATTTTGCTGATTCCCCACAACAGTTCTGCTGAGGTGAGTGTGGGTGCTGGGGGTGGGATCCAAAGTGGAAGAGATGTTACCCATCGCTCATCTACTACATGAGCAAGATCGCTTTGAGTAACGAGGGGTACCACCATCCTCATTGGTGTCTTTTTACTTGGGAATGGGAAGATGGCCCAATCAAGAGCCAGGGATGTTCCCCAGGGCTTACATCTAGCTTCTGAAAACTAACTTTAATCAAAACCCATTTAAATTCTATGCAGGGCTGTATACCATGTGAGGGGCGTTCTTTTTCAGTTAGTGAGAAAGTGTTGGAGGTGGGCAACTTCCACTTTAAATGCGTGGTCCCAGCAGGTGGAAATCACTTTGCTGTGGCTGTGATTTGTTGTTTTTAAGAACCATGTTACCAAAGGGGATTGCAATATGGTCAGCCATATGGAGAAAAAAATTTTGGGGTTTATTTTGAGAACTTCTAACTGCATATTGTATCAATACTTACTTTATTCCACCAAATTGAGTCTGTTGTTTAATTGGTTTTGGGGTAGTCATTACTAAATTGTGGTCTAAAAACTGCAAAACAGTAGTTGCATTTATTTGGTGAAGGTCAACCAGGGGACAAGCACTTCTGTTATAGTGGGGATAAGCTAATGAAATTTGAAAATTAAAAGACACCCCAGAGTGTTCAAGGCCCCTCTTGTTGTCTCCAGGATCACCAAGTTTAGGGCGGTAGGGGGATTATGCTGGCTTATTCTTGGATGCAGCATGAGTGAAGGAAAGAATTGATCTTTAGGAACCATATGGGGAACCATGTATATATTGTCCTTCTGTTACGTGGGGTCATGTTTCCAAACAACCATGCTTGGAAATGTTCTAATATATGGAAGTGGAAACGATAGATGATTTCTTGGATTGTAGGCGTTGCTCCTGTAAACAATTTCAGAACTATCATATGGATCATCCATAGTGCTATTGCTACTATTCACGCCTGGAGGGATGGGTGGATAGGTGAGTCCACGTTTAGAGTGAACATGTTCCTAGCTAGGCTGAATGGTTGTCCACTTTCTTGGCGGAATAGGCGCATGACCTCTTTCCATAAAGTTACTGATGTTGGGCATTGTTCTATATGGTGCGCTAGGCTTCCATACTGACCGCATATTGTACATGAGTAATGGGTAGCATTTGATCGTTCTGCTATGCGGTATACTCTCCTCATGCATCTCCACACATGTGCTCTTATCCTGGGTTGAATTAGAGGGTGATGTGTGTATCTCCATACTCTTATTTGGGTCTCCAGGTTGTATGGTATATCCATATGGTCCAGATAATCAATCCTGGCTATGGTACTCGGATTTCTGAATATTATATCATCTGTGACTATTTGTCCATTGATTTCCTGTCTGTGAGTTAGCCTTGAGCGTCCTCAGTGACTGGTTTAGCCACATATATGGATCTTCCACGTTGCTCTTCTCATGGCTAGAAATATTCATTTGAAATGTGCAGGAGTGCCATGTGGTCATGCAGCTGTAGGATGGGACGCCAAATACTTGATTAATGTGTTTGGGTGATTTGGGTTTCTTAATTGGAGTGCTCGTATAAAGTTATATCTTGCTGTTCTGGCCCAATGTATATCTGGAAGATCTGGGCTAGTCACTTGGGCTATCCAGGATCCTAGTATATGGGCCGCTTGCTCTACATAATTAGTAAGCCCCATACCTCTGTTCCTTCTAAAGCCAAATAGGGTTTTGAAGCATACAAGGGGGTTGTGGTTGGACCAGGGCCATCCTTGTAATAGGGCGTGAGTTGTATTAAAGAAGGCCATTGAGAAAGTAATTGTATGGGCCATAAACCATATGATTTAAGAATCATAGAGTTGGCTACCGTGACCCTTCATGTTAAACCTGTTTGATGTCCATGTAAGAAGGCAATGCGTTTTGTTATTTTATCTAGAAGTTGATTTTCCATCATGGAGTTGGCGTGACCTCCTGCTTCTAACCATACCCCCAAGTGATGGACAGGTCCAGCTGTCAGCTTGGTAGTGAAGAGAAGCTTCAGTGGGGTTATTGCTGATTTTCGCCTCCTATGTATGGTGAGGAGTCTTGATGTTGTATTAGTTTGTTGGCCCAGGGTAGATGGCGTCCAATGAGTCTGATATTTCCCCAGGAGTATGATTTCCGTTTTCTCAGTGTTAAGTGATGCGTTGCTTATGGCTGAGTAATCTTGTATTATCTTCTCAATTCCGCAAGCATCCTTATTGTTGGATATTCCCACCACACAGTCATCAGCGAAGGCCATCATCTTGACTGGTGGTTGGCCCTTAACATTGATTCCCTTGAGAAGTGTATTTGTATTCCAGATTAGAGGATCCAAGCTAAAATTGTAAAGTAGAGGGCTTAAAGTGTCTCCTTTTTGAGTCCTCTCTGTGAGATGACTGGGTTAGTTAAGAATCCTGCTCCACGCACAGCAATGGTGGCTGAATCTGTGAAAAACATCACCCAGTTTATGAATCTATTTGGGAATTTGAATTTTTGAAGGCAGGCCCTGAGATAGGTCCAGTTCACCCTGTCGTATGCCTTCTGTTGGTCCAAGAAGACAAGCGCTCCAGAGGTTTTGGACTGACAGACATTTGCAACTGTTTGGATGTTGTCCCATATGGATCTTCTTGGAACAAATCCATAATGTGATGGGGATATTGCATCAGTTGCAATTTCTCCTAGTCGTTTAGCCATGAGTTTTTTGTGAATATTTTTGTGTCTGTGTTGGTTAGGGATATTGGGCGCCAGTTAGATAGGTTTAGTCTGTCTCCTTTTTTTGATAAGGTGAAAGTGTAAGCTTCTTTGCCTCCAGGTAGGAGGCATGTTTCCATAATACACTTGTTCATGGAAGCTAAAAGGATACTAGAAATGTCAGTAAAATATATAATATAAAATTTATAAGGAGTTCCATCAGGTCCAGGGCATTTCCCTCTTAGTGCACCGCATACTACTTCACATAATTCCTTGCATGATATTAGGTTGATTAATTTATTATTTTGAGCCACAGTATCAATATGTGCGCTTGTGAGAAATTTTCTGTTTTTTTCTGGTTCAACTGGTTCAGATTTAAACAAATTTGTATAAAACCTGTGCACTTTGGTCACAACTTCTTTTGGTTTCCGCTAGAGATTTGTCCGGTTGTTTGAACTGTGTGCAAGCTATCATATTTTTTGGGTGTGGAATTAACAAAAAAAAACTCGAGCAAGTTTCTCCATCTTTTATGTTTTTTGCTCTGTATTGAACCCCAACTCAGTGTTGGTGTTTGCATATCAGGGTGTTTAGCCAAGCAGAAACCTCCGCCCATCTGCAACTCCATCCAGGGATGTACCCTGTGCATGGGACATTGTTTTCTAGGTGGTTGATTTCTGTCAAGGTGCGCTTGATAATGCTGAAGCTGCCCTGTATCTTCTAGACGTTGTGTGTTTGATTTGTTGGGTTGTTGCTTTTTAAAAATGTTCCAAAGTGGTTAGTGGGTCTGAGCAAAAAGGTGTTTGAAAATCCCAGGTTGAGGATATTTCCTCCATCCAGGATTAAAATTCTGAGTCAGCTAAACTTTATGGGCGTATTCTGCACCACCTGGGTGCTTGGGTAGTTGGTTCCGCTGGTTTATAGGACACCAAAACTATCCAATGGTCAGAAAATTCGATTTTTGTAGTTTTAAATTTCTGAATTTGGTTTCAGAAAATTAGTGGTGCGAGTATCAGTTCTATCCATGACATAGAGATAAGTGCACTGTTGTGTACATGTGGGCGTGTCATGTTTTGTGGTAGGGGTGACCTTTTTGGTAGCAGATCTTATAGTCCCAGGGTGGCCTTTAGTACACAAAGTTCCACTTGCCCTTGTGGTACCTCTGTTGTGTATGGCCATCGGTCAGTATCTGGGTTAATCCAGCAGTTCATGTCTCCCATGATAAAAATGTTTGCTGGAAGATTTAGTTGTGTTAGAGCTGTTAAAAACTCTCGTTGGTCTGGTGCACAGTTCGTTGCATACATACTGGCTATTGTGTGCACTTTGGTGTGCCATGAGAAGGTTACAGCTAGTATGCGGCCATCCAGGAATGAATTTTTATTGATAAATTTAAAGTTTTGGTTTGCGCGTACTATCACCCCACAGTGTTGCGACCAATAAGATATTGTTGGGAGGAGCATGTTTTCCCATGACTCCTCCTCTCCATGTGGACAGTGGGTTTCCTGCACCTCCAGGATATCCACAGGTGGGTTTTGTAGGAGACTTAACTTCTTGGCCTGGGACATTAAGACCTTGAGTCCCGCTATGTTCAGCATCCCTATCTCTACTGAGATGCCTGATGCGCCTCAAAAGCGGTTAGCAGGGCCCCCAGCCCTGCTCCCTCACTCACATTACTCTCCATTGCACCTCTGCTGCAGAGAGCATAGCCATGAGTAGGAGTTGGGGTGTATTCTGCCCCTTTAATTGCCACTTTTTTTACTCCTCTCTTGCCTTTGTTGGTTTTCAATTTATCATTTTTGTGTACTTTTGTGCTCTTATTAGCCAAATTATTTTCTTGCGCATTCCATTGTTGATTTTCATTCCTAATTGGGTTATGCTCCACAATTTTGGGGGGTGTACTGAACCCCTGTTTTGCCACATATATTTCCAAATCAGGTTCCACCAAATTCAATCTGTTTGGATTGGTTGTTTAGTTTTCCACGGGTTTGATTGGTTCATTGATTCAAATTCATCCATGTCTTCCTGGATCTGTTCCAGGGATATGGATGATTCCTCAGAGGCCTTTTCCTTGGCCATAGCCAGCTTATGAGCTTGTTTGGCCATTTTCATTCTTTTGGGGAAATTGGGTCAATTATTTTATATTACCCAAGTTCTCCCCAGTTGAATGCTTGTGTGGTATCTGTGATTTTGGCATAATCTGAGTCTTCTTTGCCCATTTCCTCCTCACATAATTTCATTTCTCCCAGGCCTTCTTTTATGGGCAAGCATGAATCTTGTGCCCAAAGGCCTGGCAGTGGTTGCATATGGGGGGTGCGCTCTCTGCTGTTGCGTGGAACAGTTGGGATTTTTCCCATTATTAGTGAAGGATGTGATGTGGGGATTTTTGTGATATCCTCCACTACCTCCTGGTTTGGGGAAATAATTGCAATTGTCTTCCCAGTGCTAAGGATCAGCATCAACTGGAATCTTTGCATCTCAAATTGTTTAATTTCTCCATAGGCTTCCAAGCCTTCTCAGAGATGTCATTTAACTACTGTGCACGCCAGTGTATTCAAAAGGTAATCAAAAATATAAAAATATCTTTTGACTCTGTCCAACGTGTATATTTGGTCAATACCAAATGCTGACCATCAGGAAGGTTGAATACCACTCTGACCTTTGCTGCTTCATTTGCTTCTTCCACAGTTTTTAAACCCAAGTCTACTCAACCTTTGCAGATAGTATAGGTTGTTAAGTACACCACATGCAGGAAAAATTTAAGTTGGACTTTGCCAAACTTTTCCAACACTGTTGGTGTTTCTACGCCCAGGAAAACTCATATTCTTTGTTCCACCAATGACAGTGGTTGCAAGTGAGATACTTCCATATAACTGCAGTATTTTACCAAAAAATTTATGAAACCTGTGGGGTGCGCCATCTCAGGTTTTATGTTTTTGCTGATATTTTTGTTTGTACCTGTGCGCTTGGTACCTTTGGGCAGTGCAGGTCCAGTTCCGCTGCCCTTAACCATGTTTGCCCAACTCTTTACTTTAGTACTCATACTCATCTCACCTGGTATTTCTTATCAAATTGTACTGTTTGAACTGAATTGTATCACTAAAAGTAATAGTAATTGGAAAGAAAAGCTTGCAAAACAGTAGTAATAACATGGAAATTATGTAATTTAAAGTTAACAGTGTTAGCATCTTATATATTGTCTTTAGTAATAATGTACCCTGCTGAATGCGCAGATAAGGCTTATAAGTTACACCAGAAGAGTCACTGGGGAGGAGATCATATAAGCCTCTAGTCGCATTAAGCACCAAAAATTCTATATGCCATGGGAATATTGAGATGTTAATGGCCAGTGATCAGTTGCAGCATTTGACTAACAGTAAAGTTGCCCAGAATATATGTACCAATTAAGAGGTCAAATTGTATGACATATGAGAAAGTCAATGCTTTCAGATGGATTGATAGGGCATATAAGTTGAAGAGTGTAAACTCATCACCATTTTTAGAAAATTGACATCTAGCGCCAATATATTAAAGGCTTTCAAGAGTTTACCACACTAAATCCTTTGATAGGGCAAGTTACGACTTCACAATTGCAAGACCAAGTGGAATTTATGAAAAAAAAGCTTGTGACCACTCTTCTTTCTCTCCTTCATGTTTATTCAAGGCAAGCCAACCAGGGTACTGACAAAGCCAAAAGAAAGAAGAATCAAAACAATAACATAAACCTAAGCACGATCAACTCCATTAAAATTATTTTAACTTCAGACCAGGAATCAGAATTTTCTGGTTACATTATGAGTAAGGTTTCATGTCATTTGACTTACTAACCTCCAATAGCTTCCTTCAGCTAGCACCCAAATTGATCTGTGAAGGATTGGAATTGAACCAATGATCTTCAGGTTGGTATCCTATGCCCTACTAGCTCGCCTTCTATCCCCTCTTTCTCTCCTTTTAAACAATAGGTTTTCTTTATTCCCAATATGATGACAGGTGGGTTTCTCATAGTTTCAGTTTTTTGGACAATAACACGGAATCCTTAAATTCTACAACAATGAGCATACTTTTTTAGTTAATTCTAGGCCACCCTATGATAAGTGAGCTGATCCAATAGACTCAGACGCGCCCATATGACCATATTGACTTTGGGCGTGGGGATGCTGACCTACATCATCTTCTCTTGTTGAATGTGATGTCATATTCTTATGTGAGGGGAGGTTTAGAAGCAGACTTTTTATAAGCTTTTGAGCAATCTGATTTTTTGATAGGTAACCATGTAATAATTCTTAGCAATTGCGTCATTTTCATGAGAATGGTGTGATGGATCATTCATATTACAATCAAATGTTTATGAGAACTTCTTAGGATGATT
Organism: Massospora cicadina; assembly: GCA_022478985.1. NCBI lineage: Eukaryota > Fungi > Entomophthoromycota > Entomophthoromycetes > Entomophthorales > Entomophthoraceae > Massospora > Massospora cicadina. The sequence continues at coordinate 19,002 of JAKSZP010015131.1, forward strand.
TTATGCATAGGTACTCACTGGCGTTGGTGAGTATTGGGCATGGGACAGTATGTTTGTCTCTCCATGGTCATTGTATGATTCAGGTGGATAATTGACTCTTGTTCTGCTTTCTTGGAAGCCTTATTAAGCATCTTTTTATGTGCTCACCCGTTGTTTTGTAAACATTGGTTCAACAATTACATATTTATCAAAATCTCCTTAGGGAAAATGAATAGAGGTGTCAGTAAATTTAGAACATGAGGGATTTTCTCGTCCATGAGGGTATAAACTCCTGGATCATCAGGTTCACTCCTTTGTAAGTGTCAAGCATGCGCCTTGTTGCTTGGCACTTTACAATCAGTGCAAATGTGTTCTGCCCATTATTATTTCAGTATACTCATATCTTTTATATAACTGAGATAAGCCAACAGAAAGACGGACATTACTAAAACTTAAAACCCAAAATAAATCCTCACTGAATAAAAACAAACAAACCGCCCAAAATGAGCGGATGACACACCTACGCAAACTCAACCAACCAGGTGGGACAGCGGGAACCGCTTATCCCATCATGGCAGAAGGGGAGGGGGTCAGGGGGCTCATCCTCAGCAACATTTTCATCCCAAAGCAGGGCACAGGCTACAGTGGAGAGCAGGGGCGTTGGGGCATCAGTGGGATGTGGAGATATATTTCCAATGATTGAGGTGGTAGTAATACATCCATTATATATAAGAGTTCCAATGTAGTTTGTCAAATCTAGTTCATCTTTCATGCGTGCATCAGGTAGTTTTTTGAACATGGCAATATTTGTGCGGTTAATCTTTGATTTAGGATTCCATGCTACCTCTGCCACGTGCTGGATGGCGTCATTGGCTTCTTTATGGGCTTCAATCAACATATTTTTGTATTTTATTTGCTTTGGAGTGAATATTGGGAGGAGGGATTCCTCCTGCGAGCATCGCCACTGATTTGGTGGCAGCTTTGTGGAGAGGGCAACAATCTGGCTTAGTCATCGCTTCAACAGCCAGCTGGTGGTTGCCACGGAATGTTTCAGCGTTTTGCTGGGGGCGTATAAGTGAGGAGATAGTTCCTCATCTTCATCAATATACAGAAACACTCAATATATATATTGTGATTCTCAATTATATTCCCAGAATCATCTATTTCAGCCAATAGATCCCAAGGATTTTGTTTGACTTAAATTGGAGAGTAAGCATTTTCCTGTGGTTTGGTTGGTTTGTTAAAAGATGCATGGGATTGAACTGGGGTCCAATCTTGTGCTTTATTGGATGGAGCATTTGTGGCATTGGAGCGATGATGATGTTGATTGGTGGATGTTGGCACAGCTGCAGCAACAGGATTTGGGGGAGGGGGAGGTAGGATTGTACCCCATACCAAAATTGGCATGGGGTGGGCGGTGGATAGGAGGCCAGTGGATGAGAAAATAGCACCATCTGAAGCAGCTAAGGATGGGCACTTGCGTTTCAAGTGGTCCAACTTGAAACATGATGGACAGATCATCCATATGCCCTCAATGTGGGCCCAGAACGGATGGTTGGGGGCAGAGAGGATAACGGCATGAGGGAGAATAGACAGGGCAATTTTATTTGAGTCAGGGCTGATCGTGGAATATGACCAAGGACAAGTGAGTCGTGTGGCTCTATTTGGGACCACAAACTGCAAGATGGGGATGGAGCCATAGGCTTCCAAACCTTCCATAAGCTACTGGTGGAGCACTTCAGGGGGAAAGTGGGTGGTCAAACCAGTGAACTGAACCACCAAAGTGGTATCCACTGGTATTTGGGTCCAAATTGTGGGGAGAAGGTTACTCTGGAAAACCAGGGACACAGTTGCCATAGTGGCAGCATCAGCTTCACATGTGAAGCTGAGATCAAAGTACCCTTATAGGGGTGGAAGTCAATAAAGCAGGCGGGATGCATCACCGCCTGAGCCACTACAATAATGGCTTGGTCGTGGTAGGGGATAAGTTTTCCATAGTTGACCCTAAAGACAAAACGCATGTTGCTCTGGGGAGCACCAGAGGGCAGTGGGGGTACCACTTGGGTTCAAGTGAGGTGGGCGTTGAGATCCTTAGGAGAAACTAATTGTCACAGGGGTTTGGTATTACTGGGAAAGCCAGTTTGAGCACATTTTCTTGTCAGATGGAAAATGACGGGGGAGTTTCACCGCTGCCCCATACTGGGGCAGCAGGCAGGGAATCTGAGGAAATTGGAGTGAAACTACAGCAGGCAATCAAGATTCTCATATTATCCATATAATTTGCTTGGATAGTTATGCTGAGCTTAAAGATTTGGACTTAAACTTAGTTCAGTTGAGTATTGATATAAGACCTTTTCAGTATGCTCATATCATCCAGCCCAATCATATTATGAAACTATCTGCTTTGCCCTCTGGGAGATTTACCTTAGTAGATGTAAGTTATCATTAGAGATGATAACTATTGTTGTTATTTCTAATGAATGTTAACTAATCCGCTAGGATTCTTTTCCACCAGATTACTTATGTATTATTGGGGAGTATCCCTGAAAATGTACTTACATATGATTCTATTATCAATTTAACTACTAGTAATTTAATTATATTAGTGAATTGGAGTTTTTGCTGATTAAAACAGGGACTTATGATTAGTTTCTGAGGTGTTGACAGAGCTTCTGGTAGCAACTCATAAGTTATCATAATAGGTAATGAAACCTACTGTTAATGGTTAAAAGGTCCCATTAACTAAACAGTTGCTAGCCTAATAAGAGTAATCTGCTTATGTTACACAAAAACGCTAAGACATTCTTTTATTCAACCAGAAGGGGCCACATTTCCAGTCAGCAATGAAATCTCACTATATGAATGAGGAAAATTATCGTTGGGTGCAACTTCAGAGGACTAATTTATCTGCAATGGTTGACATTTATTAAATGGGGCACCAATAGAAAAAGGGGGCACCAGATCCCCTATAAACTCCCTTGATTTTAAGTAAATAAAGCAGATCAATAGAAACGTGAATCTTTAGCATATTATACATTTGTGTATTTTTTCTATTGAAATTAGAGTTGAAGGATCAGATATCCTATTGCTAAATATTGCTTGTCAAGTTCTCCACGGCTCCTGCATGAAGAGAGGAGGGGAGAAGTTCTCTTGAGAAACGCTAAACCTACTGATATTAATTAAAGCTCTATAGAAAGAAAGAAATTTCTTTAGACCAGATGTTTCCAACTTTAGATAAAAAAGTTGAAGGGATATGCTTTACCTTGTTGTCTGGATAGTTTATCAGAACCTTCACAGTGGGCTGAAATAAGGCTGCCAGTACCTGTCCCAAGGAGAAATATGAGCAGAAGAGATACATTTGGCTGTATAAATTCAGCTGAATGCTAGTCTTCATATTAAACTCACCTGCCTACATAAATAGTATTAGATTATATATTATACCAGCAGTTCTTGGTTGCACACAAGAACAGAAGCAGTAGGCTTAAGAATTACAATGAGTAACCCCAGCTGAAAGGTACATTTGGTGCTCACTACAGAGGGCAGTTGATAACCTATCATAAAAGTTTAAACCAATTATGAGATAACAGTAAATGGAGCTGGGGTATAACACCAGGGAGAAAAAGTTGACTACCTGAGGGGTTCTATACTAGTCTTCCTTGATCTCCAGGTGAGAACTAGTAAACAAAAATAGCTCTGCTGCTGCTGAGGTTTGTCATTGAATAGAAAGCTTTGTAACTCAAACTGTTGATAACCCTATAACGTTTCAAGCCCCTTTTCAGGTTTTATATACAAAATCACGTGGAAGGAATTCTGGCAATTTCTAAAGTTTATGTAAATGTACAATTCAGTTGTAGTGGGTGCATTTCACACACAAAGTGGAAAATCCTGCATATTTTATCTTCAGCCTTTCTTTTTTCATCTTTATCCACCACTCTTCAGTGAGGGAAGCCTAAGTCAAACCTACCGCAATTAAAGCTTCCTTTGATGAAGGTAGCAGCAGGGATTAATCCTTCTGCTGCTCTGACACCTTACTATTGAAAAAGAGGTTATCTACCCCACAATATGTGGATGGCATGGCACACCATAAAATCAATAAAGAATGGGAGATGTTATGGTATCACATATTAGTCTTCATATATTGAAGGTACAAACCAGTTGTGAGCCCCTTTGATTTTCTATAATTGTTCTCTTTGAACACCAACATTTCCTGGAGCATAAACTTGTTACTAGGGGGATTAGCACCGCCAATGGGAGGGTCCCTCTACTCACTTGGCATACTAGTTTGGGTTCTTGTTAAACTTAACTATATCCTTCCATATGTCTTTATTTATCATCTTAGTGATTAAGAAAATCTGAAATGGTTCAATAGAAATTGAGTGATGCTAACAAAAATAAGATTTCTAATATTAAAGTATTTTTTATTTTAAGAAGTTGTGATAATCATTCTATTTGTAAACCATCCTACTGCTGATTAACTCCTGTTTTAATAGAAACCTCATCTGAGTAAAGTTTTACTATCATTGCTATGCCGTTTCCTTTTTATATAACAAATCATATGCGCCTATGATTAATATAAAAGGGATGGTCATATTTATTTAGTATACCATACTTGTTAGAACTATATATATATATATATCATTTATAAGTTACTCATTATAGTAATTTTAAATCATTTATATATTTCTCAACTATAAATGCATATGAAATCAAATATATAATATCAAACTCCAATTTTATATCAGACCATTATTTATCTATATAAAAATGGATGTTGGTATATATATCTGTATATTTGTGCTTTATAGACTCTGGCACCATTTGACCAATCACCGTGAAAGTTGGCACATATAAGTAATTTTTCATGGGGAAGGTTTATGAATTTTAAAAATTGTTATTCTAAAGTAAAAAAGTTTTATATATAACAAGTGAAAATCTTAAATATTTTTGATGGTAATCAGTATGTTATGACTTAGCAGTTAAATATTCAGTTGATTCAATATTTTATATGGTTTTGTTAAGTGGTTAGTGGTCATTTGGCTAGTTAGCAAGTTAATCTAAATCAAAACTGAATCAAAAACCAAATTGACTTTACAAGTACCTCCTCTAGCATAATTAGCTCAGCTTTTAGCTCTAAACTTAAAATTTATAAAAGTCAGTTGTTCAAATTCTGGCACAATAACTTTTATTTAATTATTTTTTATCATTTAAAATATTTTTATAGTTAAAGCTAATAATGTAAAAGTAAGTAAAACTAAAAAAATGATGAGAAAATTTAGTAATAAATATAAATTTATCTATATACTCCTATTGCTGCCTCCCTGTGTTTGATTCTGGTACAGGAACTTTGGGTAGGGGACAACTATGACTGTGTTGGCATTGTGCACTAATGCCCTGAACTGAGATAGCAAATAGCAAGGTGGTCCATGGAGTTCCTGGCCTATCATATGCTGTGCATGGAGATTTTCCGGGTTTTATCCTCCTTTCACATTTTCTTTAATTCCCTTAATCAGTGCAGTATCATCCCCAAGGTCAGCCCACCTCAAATAAAATTTAAATTTATCTATATATATATAAATGGATGTTGGTATATATACCTTTTTTACTTTGATTTCAACATTTTGCATTTTATTTTCAATATTTTATATTTTGATTTCAATATGTTACATTTCAAGTTTAACATTTACCATTTTAATTTCAACATTTTGTAACTTGATCTCAACATTTTACAAATCAATTCCAACATTTTATACTTCAATTTCAAAATTCATATTTCAATTTCAATATTATACCTCAATTTCACCATTTTGTGTTTCAATTTCAATATTACACTTCAATTACAACATTTTACACTTCAACTTCAATATTTTACATTTGAAATGAAATATTTAATAATTCAAGTTCAATATTTTTAGTTAAGTGATTTCATCATATCTAGTTCTAATTACAGACTTGTTGATTTCCATGCATCAGTGTTATCTTTTGGTAGATTATAATGTGATATAAGGGATAAACAAATATTTTTTAGTTATAAAAAAGTGGGAATTAATATGCTTGTACTATTTCAGCAGGAACAATAAAAATAAAAATAACACTAAAAATTGTGTTGAGATTAAAATATAAAATGTTGAAGTTGAAGTGTAAAATGTTGAAATTGAAATGCAAAATGTTAAAATTGAAGTAAAAAGGTATATATCTGTATATTTGATAGCTATAAACTCCAACACCATTTGATCAATCACCATGAAAGTTGGCACATATAAGTATTTTTTTCATGGAGAAGGTTTATGATTTTTAAAAAATTGTTATTTAAATAGTAAAGAAAAAGTTTTATATGTAACAAATGAAACCCTATATTTTCTTAATGGTATTTGCTATATTGTTACAACTTAGCAGTTAGATATTCAGTTGATTCAATATTTTAGTTGGTTTTGTTAAGTGATTAGTGGTCATTTGGCTAGTTAGCAAGTTAATCTAAATCAGAACTGAACCAAAAACCTAATTGATTTTATAAAAACCTCCTCCAGCATAATCAGCTTATCTTTTGGCTCTAAACTTAAATTCTATAAAGGTCAGTTGTTCAAATTCTGGCACAATCACTTTTATTTAACTGATTTATCATTCTAAATATTTATATATAGTTAAAGCTAATATTGCAAGTGTAAGTAAAACTAAAAAAATGATAAGCTAAAGTAGTAATAAATATAAATTTAAGAATTTTGTCTATATATATATGGTGTTGATATATAGATCTACTTTAATTATTCAGACAGATTTCTCAATTTATCAGAGCCTCCTGACATGCCACTGCACATATTAACCTTGAAAGTTGGCTCACCAATACTGCTCCTTCAGAATCTAAACCCACTAAAGTTGTGCATCAAAACCAGACTTTCCATGAAAAAAACTGATGCTAAATGTGATTGAAACAACAATAATTTATGGCAAATGTAAAGGAAAAGTATGCTGATTCTTCACATTCCAATAATTCACACTGATTTGCCCTTCACATTCAAATGACTACACTTTCCTGTGCATCTTGCTTTTATAATGATAATCAACATATCTCAAGGGCAGTTGCTGTACATTGCCGGACTAAATTTAGAAAATCTATGTTTTTTTGCATGGATAACTATATGTTTCTTGCTTCAGAGTAAAAAAATCTAAAAACTCTGTACATCTATACACCAAATCAGAAAAATATAAATATTGATTATCCATTTGCTTTATACTAGATGTTAGTATTAGTTTCAATTATTTTAAGTTGTTCAATTATATAGTGAATGGAATAGTCAAAAATATTGTTCATTTATATGAAATAGATCATTAAAATTTTGTATAGTTTATCTATTTATACCAATAAAACTAATGGAATTTCATCAGTATGAGTCATCTTTTATTTTTCCACATTTTTACACAATGCATTATAGATTCTAGATTATATACAGACTATCCATTTTATACAAATGAAATATACAAATGCAGGAAAATGTCAGCCAGGTTCTGCTAGCTATTTATAAATCTAAATTAATTAGTATAAATCAGCTGATAATAAATAAACCTGGGCAACACTAGGTAACTCCACTAGTAATATGTAAAGAACTAATTAATCTTAGAGAAAGATTTCATACTATCTATTGAGTTTTTAGTTGTACAAATGAGAGGTTATTTAATCAGCATTGATGTTTTACAAAGTCTACAAAGGCTTAGAATTAATGATTTTACTAATTACAATCATGATTTAATCTTTTCAGGTATTCAAGCTGACTAAGTCATATTTTTATCATTATTTTATAACTTTGCTTATATAAAAATTGTGCATCATACATAATAAATGACTTCATGTCCATAAAAAAATTCTAGTTTGTAACCTCTAATTTGGAAAATCTAGAGTACTAATAGTTTTTTTGACTTATATTATCAAGAGAGATAGCCAAGGTGGAGATCAATAAAGTAAAAAAAGGCTCTGAGATTTATTAATATATTAGGTCTTCTAGTCCCAAGGTCATTCTGATCCCCGATCCCCTTTTTTCTCCTATACCTCACAAACCTCCATATCCTTAAAGAACCAGGTCATCATAGACCTAATCATATTTCACAAAAACCAGATCAAGAATATAATTTGAAAATTTATTCACTGATATGTTTGGTTGAATATTATAATAAATAAAGCTTTAAGCTTATTTGGAGTGTTTTCTTGTCATAAAAACTCAATATATAGCTTTTAACAAATACTGTCAGACATTTGCCCTCCCAGCTAAAAGATAAGAATGTTGTGGGTCAATATTGGCTGAAAAGGGGAAATGTTAAACATTTACAAGTCCATGACATTGATAAGATCAATTAAAGTAACAAAAATATTGGCCAAAAGACCCTGGACAATTCTTGGAGGAACCCTGCAAATTGGGGTAACACAATTTTGAATACTCCACAGGCAATATAAACAAGATTGAGCAGTCAGATTTCTCAGACCATGCAGCAGACCCTGGCTTGTCCATTGGATGGTACTCCCCCAGCCAAAACCAGTTCCATTCAAGCACTGATGTGGGGACCACCCCCTTTTATAGGCTTGGCAGGGGTCCCCCAAGGTGCAAGGATTTTAGCTAATTGGAATTGGCTAAAATAGATCAAATTGTTACCCCACGGGTATTTATTGCCTACCATAAATCCCCATCCATTGTTTAGCTAATTTGAAGCAAGTTTTCTGATCTTCAATAAGCTGAACTTTCATAATTCCTTATTTGGATGTTGACAAACCATCCCAATCTTACCAATGAATTCCCTTTGACCCTCAATACCATTTTAAATACTTAATGATCAGATATTGAGAGGGTTCATTTTTTATCTTATCCCTGGCGGCGTCTAATAAAACTTTAAAAAACCCATACTTTTCTAGTTCTTGGAGGTTACTATCTTTATTATTTTCAGTGGTTTAAATCCCCAATTGTTGGATTTAGTTCAATCACCAACAAGCTTCTCTCATGCCAAAAATCCAACAAATAGTGCTCACTACAGGGTAGCCTGTATACCACCCAAACCTGTTTAAACAATGAAAAATATTCTGGAATCAAGGCTAACTGCTTTAGAGAACCAACTAGACAGTGCTTTGGCTCGTTTCAAAAAGGCTTGAGCAGCACTCTCCACAAGGCCCTTATGGGCCCTCCCCTATTATTGTTAACCCTCCATTCAGGGACAAGTTCACACCTGGTGAGGGCAGTATTGTCTCCTTCCTTTATGTTTATGTTTCTGTGATGGAAGGAGCGACTGACCTTCAAAAAACCAAGTTTACCCTTCCCTTCTTGATCTGGATGGCTCAAGAAATCATGGTTCCTCAGATGACCACACTTACCACCTGGGCGGAGGTAAAGCAAGCGCTTATTAAACGAGTTTGGTTCCAAGCAGAGTCTACAACGGCCAAAGCAAACCTTTATGTACCTTAGCCTGCAAGAGGGAGAATAAATCCCCTCATTTGTTGAGCAATTCTATAGCAAAGCTCAATCTCTGTTGCTGGCCAAACTGCTTCCACCAGATGATGCTATTACTGCTATAGTGGCTATCTTGGCGTCTTATCCCTCTTTAGCAATGCATCTCTCCAAAGTTAAGCATACCTTCCAAATGGTACGGAATATCAAAGAGGCACTACTAGCAGTGGCTGACTTTTATGAGCCTGAACTTCTGCAAAAAGCACAAAAGCAAGAATCAACTCTGACCCCTCCAGACTCTTCTATGGCTGTATCCCTCTTGAACCCAGTTTCTGCAGCGCTGCAACGACAAAATACTCCTCCACCATGTGAGTATAGCCAGGAAATAATGGAAGTTATAGGCAGTGCTCTCTTCTAGCTTCATGTTCAAAAGCTCAGTCGGTGAAGTCAGTTATCACTTTTCCTGGTCCCCCTCTTGCTAAGTGGTCTAATAAGGTGAATATATTATCACATACGTCTAAGCCACTGCCTCAATCCCCCTCAGCCTCAACTCAGGCTTCCCCTAGTTCAAACCTGCATTATGGGGCAGCCCAAGCCAGTCACTTCAAAGGCAAAAGCCAAATCTATTACACTTTCACCGCCTCCCCCAAAAGTTGGTACAGCCATGATGCTCCCTTCAAAAGTCAAAAGGGTAGATGAGAGTGACAAAGCCCTCCACCGTGAGGATATTAAGCCAGTGTCTCAGCTCCCTCTTATTAAATCGTTGAGGTGCATTGACAGTTCCTTTGATGACAAGTCTGAAGGGGGTGGTGAAGATGCAGGCTATTATGTCTTGGGAGCAACAATGGAAAAGCAGGTTCCAGATAGGGTGAGGCCAGAGAGAATTGATATAGCCATTATACCCTGACGAACCTATCTTCAACAGTTGTTGAGGTTTTCAGAGGAGATTGATACCGTCAGTGATGCTGACCAGCTTATTAAGACAGTAATTTGATCCACCCATCAGGTTCATACCCTCCAATATATTAAAGACAAATACCCTGTGATGGCTCAAAGCCTTGCCTCCACTCTCTGTTTGAAGGAGGTTCTCGCCCTCCTTCCTACTTTTGTTAACACAATAACTAAGGTAGAGGTTGTCATCAATAAGGTGAGTGTATTAGCCATCCTTGATATGGGTGCTCCAGTGAACGTGGTCTTATCAAAGCTCATTAATAAAATTAAGTTGGCGCCCAACCTGGACTATTCACAAGAGTTTGAAACTGCTGGGCCTAACAATACGAGAGCTATTGGAGCCTACTCTTCTCTATCCATATGTATTGGTAAACTTCTACTGGCAACCCCGCTGTGGCATTAACCATAAACGCATATGACCTACTCATTGGCACTTAATTTATGATTGAGTATGACGAAATCGTAAATATGAAACAGTGATTTCTCTCCCTTCTAAATTATAAGGTTCCCCTAGTCTTTACAAATGATGAGCCTAAGAAGAAGGAATATACATGCATAGTTGAGTATCCTTCTTCCACCCTCACCCTTAATTATACCACATCGGTCAGAAACAAAAAAGCTGCCTGACTCGGTGGATGGTTCAGATATCATTCCATTGTATGCTTCAGAGGAGGTAGTAGTCAAAGCGGGTGAACAAAAGGTGATAGACACCAAAATTACTATGAAAATCCCCCACAACTGCCTTCTGCACTTAACAAGCATTGATGGAATAAGCCCTTTGGAACCTCAGTTGTTGCCAGATATCCTATAACCTGCCTATCAGCGACCTATAAACCTTCTTCTGGGGAATCTCACTAACAAAAACATGTTGTAAATAAGCATCAGGAGATTGGAAAAGCCCTGTTGATTCCAATTTGAGGACATCCACCAAGTCCATTACATTGGGTCTATAATAGATATGGGACTACCCACTGACCAAATGATATGCGCTTTGCCCAACGTTCATATTTTTGATGATCTAAATCCCGCTGAACTTTTGAAATTTCATTCCTTACTGGAGTCATATAGTGATATTTTCTCCAAATCTGATACTGACTATGGGCATATGAAGGGCTGGTGCCACACCATTGATGTTAGTGATGCCAAGCCTATTTGGTCCAAGCCTTATCAGAAATCAAAAGTTGAGGAGCTTCAGATGAGGACGGAGCTTAAACAGTTACTGGACGTGGGGCTATTGGTGCCTTCTAAGTCCTTGGTCATCCTCACTATTGATAATAATAAAAAGTTTGTGGGTATCAGGTAGTTATGGACTACTGTAAGCTGAATAACCTTACCAAGAAGGACAGCTACCCAATCCCGCAAATTGACGACGCTCTGGCCCAACTCTCTGGGTCCAAATTCTTTTCCACCATGGACTTGGCTAGCGAATACTGGCAGATGGACCTTTCTCTGCAAGACCAATAAAAGTGTGAGCTTATCTGCAGTGAGGGTCTCTTCCAACCTACCTGAATACCACAAGGGTTGTGCAATGCGCCCTCATCTTTCCAGAGAGCCATGGACCACATCTTGCAGGATCTGAAGCTTAGTTGCATAATTGTATATCTTGACGATATTACTATCTTCTCCCAAACATTCAATGAGCACCTTTCTCATTTAAAGGAAGTTTTCCAACGCTTGCAGGCCTCTCACATTAAGCTGAAGCCCTCCAAATGTACATTATTCCAAAAGAATTTTGACTTCCTGGGCCACTCCATCTCCTCAGAGGGGATCCAGCCTCTCCATGATAAGGTTGAGGTGGTATCCAAGATGCCTGCTCTCAAAACCCTCCGTGATATTCGGGTGTTCTTGGGAATGATGGGGTACTACCATCAATTCATCCCCAAATTTGCTCAGCTCAGTGAGCCCCTCATACGCCTTTTAACTAAAAACACCCCTTTCCATTGGGGAGCGGAACAACAGGCTGCTTTTGAAACGCTGAAACAGCTGCTGCAGTGATAGCCAATCCTACTCCACCCTGACTATAGTAAACCCTTCATGCTGTTTACTGATGCCTCCAATTACGCAGTTGGAGCTATCTTGTCTTAACTGGATGAGCATGGGGTTGATCACCACGTTTAATTTTAGCAAGATGCTCTCTAAGGCAGAACGCAATCATAACATCACTGAGAAGGGATGCCTGGCCATCTTGCTCACTGTTAGATATTACCACCCTTTCTTATATGGGACCTTTTTTAAAGTGGTTACTGACCACGCCTCTTTAATGTGGTTACAAAATATGAAGGATCCCACTGGGCGGTTGGCACACTGGTCTTTGAAGCTCCAGCACTATGATATGACCATTGTACACTGAGCTGGGACAAACTACATGAATTTTGATGGGTTGACTCGACTGCCCATCCTTCACTTAAATAATAGTGAAGCAGAGCGGCTACATGATCTCCTAATGACCCCTGATGCTTGGGAGGATGAGGATGAACCAGTTCAGAATATGCTAGCTCAACCTTCCCATAATACAAAGGTGTATAATGGGAATCTATACAAGAAAGTAGGGGTGAACTAGTTACTCTAACTCCGACCCTCAGAGTGAATACCTGTCATTATGTAGTCTCATGTCCTCCTAGGGCATAACGGAGTGCGGAAAACCTATGAGTGAGTAAAAGAACGCTACTAGTGGGTGGGAATCATGGAGACCATCGTCAAAGACTTGGATGCTTGTCTGACATTCAAAAAGCAATCCAGTTCAAAACCAAGTATCAATATCAACCTACCATCCCTCAACAGCTTTTCACACAATAATTCTCTGTGTGGTTGGCCCTCTACCCCAAACTAAGGGTGGAAATCGATATATATTGGTTGGGATTGATCACTTTAATAAATGGGTCGAGGCAGTGGCTTTAAGTCTGAGGACCAGCCCTTGAAGCTGGATAGGGCTCAGCACCCTTTCTGGTCAAAGAGGGGGCTCAAGGCTCCTGTGGACCCTCTGTCCCAGTTGGGTGACCTTGCCCATGTGATAGATGAGCGCTCAGTGACAGCTTTTCTCCCCAAAGCTGCCCCATTCCCTCCCCTTCCCTCCTCTTCAATCCTGGTAGGATTGATAGAGGAGGCCTGTAGGGAGGTGGTGCACGGTAGGGGTCTTGGGGGGTCCAGAGGCCACCCACTCCCCAGACCAACTATGGGGAAAAACTGGAAAAATTGCAAATCCCAGTGTCAGAGGCCAGCAAATAAATTCTGGACTGGGGGGCCGGTTCAGGTCAGCCAGTTTTAGGAGTCAGATCAGAATATGGCTTGTATTGGAAACCCAGGTACAAACGGCTTGCATCATTGGGTCCAACGTTCTGAGTCAGTTCCAGGAGGTTCGGATCATGTGAGTGGGCTGATTGTGGGATTGGCCCAAATTGCAACAAACTCAATCCATTGACCCCTGCTTTCCAAGATGAATCCAGAATGCCCAAGCCATGCAAATTGTCAAGAGAGTGTCTGTAACTCTCTTGTTCCCAGCAAGGTGATGTGGGATGCAAACCCACATTGCTAGGGAACTAGCCATTAGGAGAATGGGAAGGAAGGCACCTTGAACTGTGCCTGTGCAAAAGGCACCCCAGGAAAGGGTGTAAAGCGCAACATAAAGTACCAGGTAAGTCAAGAATATCACCTCTTGAGTGGACCCCAAAGGGGAGTCCATAATCAAGTGTAACTTGGTGTCAGGGGCCTTGGGTGCCTCAATCTGGAGGGGACCTGGGCGACCCAAGGGGGCATCTGGGATTTTTGTAAATTGTGATAAAAGGTAGTGGCCCACATAGTTGGAGACCTCCTTGAAGAGGTCCACCATCAAGTTTGCCCAAGGGACCATTGGTAAAAAACGTAAAATAATGGGTAAATTTATTAAAGAAAGTTGACCAACGAGGAAAGTTGGTCACAAAAACCATATTTAAAGTGGGCTGGGGAAATTCAGGTTCTGCGGAGGTGCGCCCAAGCCTTGACGCTCCAATAAACAGATGCTTCTGTCCGTTTTTGTAAAATACACTGAAAGTGCCTTCACTCAAGTAATTGATTGAAGCTGTATTTTACCCAAACTTAAAATTTAATAACTCAAATGGTCTTCAAACCCCTGCTCTCCAATTAACCGAATCAAACCATCTTCATTTAAAATTTAAACCGTTTGTTTCAGTGCCTGGGCCGAGATGAGATGCTGGGCGTTTTGCACCCTATTAGTATCAACCTGGGCTTGCTTGGCTTGCACCCAGCGTTGATCTAAGGTGTGTTTCAGGTCAGGAAGAGCCTGAAGTTACACATTCTGGGCCTCCTGTCACCCAGCCTTATCTCTAGCATCAGTTCCTACTATAATGTCATCCAACCATGACACAAATTTGCTGAGTCGATTCATTGAAACCTGGATTGGCAGCATCAATTTGGCTTGTTTACAAAAAGTTGGAAAAATTTTAAAAAAATTTCTAAGCTTCTTCCAAAATGGGAGTCACTTTTCGCCCCCCCTCCAAGTCAGCCAACCAAATTCCTCCCCATTCCCTGAACAACCAATCCCCCGACTCCTCCTTATGCCTATCAAACCATTTAAAAGGCAACTGGCCCCACTGAGGGCAGTTGTCAGTTCATTCTTTTTAGCCTTTTTTAAATAAAATCTGTGTATCCACTCCATTTGTCATGGACTCCGCTCATTGTCAACAGATTTTTAATCATCATTCTGTCATTCAATCTGATGAGACATGCCATTGCCCAGATCCTTTTCCTGATGTTCGCAGACTAGATCATCCAGCTGCTCAATCCTGCCATGCGGCAGCAGATTGCTGATGCAATCAATCAGCCCACCCCCAAAGGTGAGCCCACTGTTCCATTCATTCTGCCTTATCCGTTAAATGGAGACCATTCCATTTATTTGGATGATGAGTCCGCCAAGTTTGCACCCCAGGGAGAGCAATCTCAAGGCATCCCTGGTCTACCGCGCATGGGTTTGGCTCCATTCGCTGCCCCCACCACCGTGGGTCCAGCTCACCAGCAGAACTCTGAGGGTCCCTGTTTGGGGAAACTCAGTTCCAGCCCCTCTTATGGGGTTTTCTTTACTTCCACCCACATTTCTAACAACGGGGTGGTCCCTGTACTGCCTCCTGCAGGTGCGCAAGGCTCTCCCTCAGGTTCTGAAGGCCAGCAACCGCGCTCCCTAGAGGAGTCGTTGTCCTCCCTGCCTCTCCTGCCTCTGGGGGTTGCCCCCATAAGACTCGCGGTTGCCCCCAACGCAACCATCTAATTTGATTTGGGGGCCTTCAGTACGTTATTAAATGTTTGCTTTCATCATGTAACCCATAGATACCCACTTCTTTTTGTCACTCAGACTGCTATGCCTCTGACCTTCTGGGCCCTCCGCTGGGTGCTCGCGCACCCTGACTGGGAGCCAAGTCTAGTTCTCCTTAGCCGCATCCATGACAGTGGTTATATCATCTCAGACAGAAAAAGCCACGGCCACTTTCCTCCATTAGTATATCTTTACCCAACATGGATGCCCTCAAGTTTTGCGCTGTGATAATGGTAAAAACTTCACCTCCTGAGTGGTGAAGCTTCTCGTGACTTCCATGAAAACACAACAGCTCTTTTCTGCCCCCCACAACCCTTTGACCAATGGTACTATGGAATGAGCCAATGGGATCCTGTTTTCTATTTTACATAAAATGGCCCCTTCAGACCCCCTTCACTGGGATCAGTACTTACCCAGTGCCCTCATAGCCTACCATATCAGTTACCACTTGATCCTTAATATGTCTCCTTTCCATATGTTGTATGGATGAGAACCTGGGTACCAGAATTATTGGTCAAAGACATTTTCAATGATAGGACTGCACCTGAGCAAGCCATGAAGAAGTTAGCTCAGCACATCATTCAGTTACAATCAGAGTCTATGACCAATCTAGCTAAAACTGTCACAAAAGAGGATCAAGCCACTAATGAGCTCTGGGACCCTCTTCCTTCCTTCCAAGTATCTGACTTGGTGCTTTACTATCACAATTGTATCACCCCTAAAAGGGAGAAACTTGAGTCTATTTGGGAAGGCCCTTTTGTAGTCACTTACAAGTGAGGAGAGGAGTGCTCCATCAAATCCCTTGCTACCAGAGTTACTATCAATCGAATTCATGGCTGATTCCTATGGCCCTATTCTCCCACCAACATTCTTGAGGGGGTGATGTCAGACATTTGCCCTCCCAGATACATGATAAAAAAGTTGTGGGTCAAATTCAGCCAAAAAGGGGAAATGTTGGACATTTACAAGTCCATGACATTGATCTGATCAATTTAAATAACAAAAATATTAGCCAAAAGACCCTGGCCAATTCTCGGTGGAACCCCAAAAATTGGGGTAACACAATTTTAAATACTACACGGGCAATACAAATAAGATCAAGCAGTTGGATTACTCTGCCCATGTGGTGCACCCAGCTTGTCCATCAGATGGTACTCCCCCATCCAAAACCAGTTCCATTCAAGCACTGATGTGGGTACCACCCCCTTTTATAGGCATGGTGGGGGTCCCCCAAGGTGCAAGAATTTTAGCTAATGGGTTTTGGCTAAAATATATTAAATAATTACTCCACGGGTACATATTGCCTACCACTAACTCCCCATCCATTGTTTAGCTAATTTGAAGTAAGTCTCCTGAGCTTCATTAGGCTGAACTTGCATAATTCTTTATTTGGACATTAACAAGCCATCCAATCTTACCAATGAATTACCTTCCACCCTCAATACCATTTTAAATACTGAATGGTCAGATATCAATGGGATTCATTTTTTATATTATCCCTGGTGGCACCTGTCAGGATTTTTGCTCATATTCCCAGCTGGCTAGATTACAAGAAATCGCTAGGGGATAATCCCATAATATGAGGTGAATTGGAAATCAGTTGGCCCTGATTTTGGGGTAACTATGTTTGGGGGATTTTAGGATATTCGCCTGGTTGGATCCATCAGGGATTGATTTGGATGAATGCTTAAGATCTCATCGGGTGGAGTTTCTGACAAAAAAGGGGCATCTGATAGTGTTTAAAAATCAGGTGTACCAATTAGGATTGGTTAAGTTTCATCACCAACTGATGGGAATTTAAAGAGTAAGTTGTGAGTTGAGTGATGCCACCTGCAACTAGCAAATCAATCATTTGGTTTATGACCTGCCTTAATAGGTAACAAGTCCCATTACTTAGGTTTCTTGCCAAGTATGGTTGGTTCACTTGGATTGAGAGGAAAACATTAGGGACACATTTTCTGACTCTTTCCGTTATAGGTCTCAAGGATGTCCAATGACAGAATCCTAGCCAGGATGGGGAAGACCATCGCTGCTGAGATGAGGATGGGTAATTCAATGGCAATGGCTGCCGTTTCATTGAAGAGATGTCAACTGAGGGTTGAGCACTGAATACCCCGCTATAGATTCCCTAGAATTCACAAATAAATGAAATAAGTTTTTATCTGGCATATAGTTTTAAGTAGTAAACTTTATCAGCTTTAAATTGTTCTATTCTTTCTCAGGGATATTATTGCTGTGTGCAATAATTGGGAGACTCTTTAAGGAAAAGAGTAAGGATCTGAGTAGAGATCCAGAGAAGAAGCGGAAACAAATTGGGGATTGCTGCTGACTGTGTGTCAAACTGTAGAAACTGTCATCAAGGAATCTCAAAGAAGATTGAGTTAGATGGTACGAGGGAATAAATCCCTACTTTGAGACATCTCAATTATTTCAAGCAGAAATACTGGCCAAGCATTGGGCCGAGATCTAAGAATTCCATTCAACTACAGATAAAAGTTGTCATACTATTATCAACCGATCATATCATCAACAATACAATGCAGACGAATTGCACAAGAACCAAACCTGTGCAAATAATAAGTTTATAGGATTTGTTGGCTGATACTAACCAGACCCATAAATTTATACAAAGTGGTGCTCACTACAGGGGTGTAGTTGAGTAGAAGAACTTAGAAGGATGTCTTATAAAGATGAGTTAATAAACTATGGATGGAGTTAGCCACCGTTAATCAGAATGCCCTAAACTCAGCGAATCATCAAGAATTTACAGTTTTGGAAGAACAAGTTGCCAAGATGGAGGAAGGGATTGATAATGTTGTAAGTTTTGGGAATTAGTTACTTGGAAAAGTAACTTCATTAAAGAAGAAAGAAGGGGACTTAATTTGAGAGGTCTTATATCTGAAAAAGGAACGGGAAGTGGATTGCGTTCATTTGAGAAATTTCAGCGCTGACATTGAGTGACTGATCAAAAAGATTGAGGAGCTAAAAACTCACAAATGTGATTTTGAGCCATATGCGGCAACTGATGCCAAAGAAAGAAGTCCTCATATGATAATTTGGAAGTCGAATACCCCAAGAAACATGCCACCCACTTTTGCTGCCATTTTGGAGATGACTCCTGACGTCACTCCCCAATGGAGCCAAGTGGCTGAACCTAGAGAATCAGCTAGAGATACCTCAGAGGAATTTAAGGCAATGCCAAAATTGCTGACTTTCCATTGGGATAACACCCCAGCACTTTTCTGACTGTTCAATATGACTATGTATGGCTATGGTGATTGTCAAAAGGCGTTGATGGTCATGAATTGCTTAGACACCAACTGTCAAAGCTTAGTGTTGCATCACCTGGAGGGGGACAGCTGGTCATATGCAGAGGCCAAAGCAGCCATAATGAAGGAATTTGGGAGTCCGATGTGCATGTCAAAGTGAAAACAGGAGTTTATGGGCATCCAGTTCCATAAAGTTAGATCTTTAGCAAGCTTTGTGGATCAGTTCTACCAGGAGTCGCAAATCCTGGTTGGAGTGAAGGTACTGGATGACTTTGATGCCAGAATCATATTACAAGCGGCCCTTTGGCCTTATTGCAATTTGCACTTAATGATGTCTTCTGTGTTCACGACAGAAACTACTACCTCTCAAATGGTAGATAATTTGAAAATCTTGGGAGCAACCTTCGATGCCCCAATCAGAAGTTTCAAATCCAACCCAGTATGCAATTCAAATCCCACAAAGGGGAAATAAGGTGCTAAAGAGATGAACAACTGAACCATGCTAGGGAATAAGCCCCAAAGAGTTCAGGTGGATGAATAGGAAAGAGAAGGTCTGCTACCAATGTGGAGGGAAGAGACATTTTGCAGTATATTGCAAGAAGCTGAAGGATCAAATCAACATGGTCCAAGAAAAAGAGTCTGCTGCCGCAAAAGAGTCAGGAAAAGGGCCAGTGGCCTAGATAAGGAACAGTCTAGATCTGCAGAGAAGCTTGTTCCTCTTGATATCATGAACAAGGAAATTGACATCAGTGATCTTTTTGTGGATAAAGACATATATGATTAAATGTATCAAGTAGTCAATTTGGACGTAAACGCAGTGATAAGATCTGGGTAAAAGGGAATTGACCACGAGATAATCAAGAAAGTTGCCCAGCTGTATGCCTGACAACTGGCGGACAAGATTTGAGCTGCCAATAATCCCAGTGAATGTCCAAAGTCAGATTATATGAGGCAAACTTGTCGATTCCCCTCAGTGTGATAAAGGAATCATTTCCTGATTTATTGCCACAAATCATTCACACCCTCAATTTGGCTAATAACGCTGCTATACACTCAGTAAACGCTATCTTACAATAATCAAAGTGTACATATATAGATATGCAAGTGAAGCAAGTACAGGTGAGGGCAATTGTTGACAGTGGAGCGCCCATCAACATTGTCTCGACCAAGCTGGTGAAGAGGATGAAGATCTCGCCTGACTGGAACACAATAAGGACAAGGGACATCTGGGCCAAATACCACCATCTCATGTGGAGTGTATAGCACTTTACCATTGCGATTCAGATCCTTGGTGGTATCTGCACCAGCAATAGTTTTGGCCAACCAAAGCTATGACATTCTGATTGGGACAAAATTTCTATGCAAGTACAGAGTTAAATGTAACTTTGAGGATAATACATTGACTATATTGGGTCAGACGTTATGATTGGTCTACTATAAGGATGATGAAGGTCCACTGAATAGGAAAAACAACTTTATCAACTTGATATACAGTGATGGCTTTGTCCCAATTTGATACTAATTAGTTGGTCAGAAGCAATGAGAAATGCCAATGGAAATCCTAAAAAATTGGGAAATTCCACTGAGGACCAAGGATGAGAAAACCATATCGCTGGGATCACAGATGATAGTTGACATGGGGTTGACATTGGAGACACCTGAGCTGCTATATGAGGAGGTCAGAAGCCTCTGGAAGAAGTCCAGAGTAGAGCCTTGGGTGGCTCATGGAATAATAATGCTGGTCCATGGAGAAATTCGAGTTTTCCTGGCAAATCTAAGTGAAAAATCAATGAAGATCAGGAAGAATAAGATCATTGCATTTGTTTATCTAATCCTGATGGCTGAATTAAGTAGATTTCACAATTTTGGGACTCTTGATGAGATGGGTTTACCAGCAGGGGTAACCAAGAGTATCAACCTAATGGTTGATCAAGAGCAATTCACTTATCTGATGGAAGGACAGCAAGAGAAGATGCTCAAATTGTTCAAAAAGTATTGGGAAGTATTTGCCAAGGATGACCATGATTTGAGATGCGCGAGAGATGTGATCCGCAAGGTCAAAACTGGGGAAAATTTGCCAATCAGGATGAGACCAATTTGATGGTTGAAAGCAGCCAAAGCGGTAGTAGAAGAAGAAATCAGAAAACTAGTGAAGCATGGGCTTCTAGTTTCATCATCGAGTCCCTGGGCGAGTTTGCTTCTTATTGTGAAGAAAAAGGTTGGCTCTAATCAGGTTGTGATTGATTACTGAAAGCTGAATAAGATTATGAAGAAGGATTTGTATCCCCTACCAAGAATTGACAATGTGCTAGATTGATTGAAAGAAGTGAAGTATTTCTCCACAATAAATGTGATATCAGGATATTGGCAAATCAATTTTCCAAGAGAAGACTAAGAAAAATTTGCGATTATTACTGTACAGGGGCTATACTAACCAACTAGGATGCCCCATGGTCTATGCAATGCTCCTGCAACGTTCCAGAGGGTCATGGACGCTATACTGAGTGACTTGAAGTTTTCATGCGTCCTGGTGTACTTGAACGATATCAATGTGTTCAGTAGGACATTTACTGACCATTTACGCGACTTGGAAGAAGTATCCAAGAGACTGTCCACAGCTAACCTGAAGATTAAGCTGAGGAAGTGTCACTTCTTCAAGAAAGAGTTGGAATACCTGGTATTCGTGATCAACTCTAGTGGATTGCAGTTGCAAGCCCAGAAGATTGAAGCCATAGAATGGATGGCTGTGCCAAAGAGTGTCTGAGATATCCAAGTGTTCCTTGGAATGGTCGGATACTATAGAAGATTTATTTAGGACTTTGCCCAAATTGCTGAGCCCTTATTCCATCTGTTAAAGGATTCAAAAAAAGGATTTGTATGGAATGAAGAATAAAGTAATCCTTCAATGAGTTACACCGGTACCTAATAGATTATCCAATTTTAGAAATATATGAATTTTGATTGAGAATTAAATATACAAACCAATGCTTCATTAATGGCGATCAGATCCATATTAAGCCAAGTAGATGAACTTGGGGACAAACATCTGGTGGCATATGTGAGCTGGAAACTCTCAGCCAATGAGAGGAACTACACTGTAACTGAGCGTGAATGCCTTGAAGCCATTTACGCCTGTAAGCAGTTTCAGGTGTATATCCATGGAACGCACTTTAAAGTGGTGATGGACCACTCCTCGTTGTGTTGGCTCCATAATTTGAGAGAACCAGAAGGATTACTGGCCTGATGGGCACTTAAGCTGCAGGCTTACGATTATGAGATTACCCATCAAGTGGGGGCTTCTCACCAGGATTTGGATGGCTTATTGCAGTTATCAATGGTCCAGATAGTATACCTTCAGACGGATGAGTTATTCCATAAAATGATCAACAAAGATATTGGGAATAAGCCCCAAGAAATCCAAGATGCACTTCAAAAAGCAATGGAAAACACCAAGACCATGGATGGACAAGCGTTTAGAACAATTAACGGGAAGCAGTTACTATTCCCAAAGCCATCGGAAAGAGTAGCTATTGATCAAGCCACTCATAAGGTTGTCAGGCATGGAGGCTTGAGGAAAACAACCAACCATATTCGCCAGTACTACTACTGGGAGTCAAGCAACTATGATGTCATTAACTATCTAGCTTGTTGCATGGAGTGCCAGCTGCACAAGCCACATAAGAATAAAACTGGATACCAGCTGGTCTACCCTTGATTTGCCTGACATATGGTGTCCATCAATGTGATGGGACCGCTGACAATGAGCACAGGGGGAGTCAAATACATAATAGTTGCTATCAACCATCTGATGAGATGGGTCGAGACAAAAGCCCTGGTGAAAGTAGATGCTACCAGCACTGCAAAGTTCATCCTGGATCAAGTAGTTTATCAACATGGATGGCCGCAGGTCCTGCCTAGCAATAATGGGATAAACTTCACGTCTCATGTGATCCTGCAGTTGAATGAGATAATGGGGATCTGAGGAGTTGTATCTGTACCCTACCAGCCAGAGATGAACAGACTGGTAGAATGAGTGAATGGAACACTGGCTGCGGCACTGAGGAAGCTGGTTGCAGGAAGAAATTCCGCGTGGGGAACATACCAGAGTTTGGTGATGTTTGCTTACAATATCAGTCATCATAAGGTGATGGGAAAAATGCTGTTTGAATTGCTATATGGGAGAAATGCCAGTTTGACACCAATTTTATATTTGGTGGTGGAACCAACATTGGGGATGAGTGCCAAACAGTACTTGAACTTATTGACAAATATCCTGA
>JAKSZP010015132.1:0-42110 GCA_022478985.1 Massospora cicadina
CATACATACATACATACATACATACATACATACATACATACATACATACATACATACATACATACATACATACATACATACATACATACATACATACATACATACATACATACATACATACATACATACATACATACATACATACATACATACATACATACATACATACATACATACATACATACATACATACATACATACATACATACATACATACATACATACATACATACATACATACATACATACATACATACATACATACATACATACATACATACATACATACATACATACATACATACATACATACATACATACATACATACATACATACATACATACATACATACATACATACATACATACATACATACATACATACATACATACATACATACATACATACATACATACATACATACATACATACATACATACATACATACATACATACATACATACATACATACATACATACATACATACATAATACATACACACAGACAGACATTCATTTTTATATATATAGATTAGTATATTAAAAAATCTTACTTTTCTTTGCTTTGTTGCTAAAATTTTCTTGTATAAGCAAAGGAAAAACTATAGTATACTCTAATAGAAAACTTCAACTATTCAAAATGTATATTTTGTCAGTCATAAGCCATTAAAGAAATCAGCTAAATTATCTTTTATAGAGAGTATTTAATTATTTTTATATATGACATATATAATCAACAAATATGTTATTAATATGAGATGTTAAGCAAACACTATTGAATATAAACCATATTCAACAAATCATTGACTGAATGACCCAGTATATCAAGAAGAACCAACTTACTAGTAAGGAATTGTTTTTATGCTGCCTAATTATATCAAAAAAGATAGTAATAGCATGCAAACTAAGATTTTAAAGATAGTAAATGTATATTGTATTATTTTATAGATTACTGTGTTGGGGATTTAACTGCGATAACCAATTACTCAAGATTGAAATTTGATATCTCAGTCTAATGAGATTGCAAACTCCCTGTTGGAGATATTTGATTCTTGGATAGACTGACAATCAACCCTTCAAAGTTATCAGCCTCCAATGAAGGATGATGCTAAACTATCTGATGGGGTAAAACATCATACAAGAAGGTCAGTCTCATCTAATAAGAATCTGATCAGATCTGACCATCACAAGTATGGCATTAATAATCAGCAATATAAGTCATCTAATATGAAAGATCTTGCCTTAGGTGCAGCCCAGAAAACCCTCATAAAGAACTACTAAATATACCCCTATAAATATCCCTCATTTCTAATGAATAAAGTACCTCTATTTTTGTCTTGTGTAGCTCAATTTTGGTCTATTCATACAGGATTCTGTATTTCCAATTGGAATCAATTATAGCAATGGAACTAATAACTTTGTTGCAATTTTGTTATTTTTGCTAGAGCCACAGAACTAATAATTTTGTAGCCTTCATAGCACCTGCATATCATAATTTCTACTAAAATTCCAATACTGGTGCTCCCTGCCAAGTCTGCTTCTGAGGCTACCTGGTGAAAACATACTTTCATAATGATGAATATATCTAGTGAAGAAAGCACCTCTTCCAAGGAATCCATGAATATTACCCAATAGGTACACTCCAACAGGCAGGAGATGCCTTCTGCTAATACTAATAATCTGCAATTTTGAGTTTCTTTGGACTTGGCCATTGAGGGCCCTGACCAAAATAATTATCAAATATAAGCTGCAGACTTAGAAGAAACCTTCAAAGGCTTGATAAGGGGGGCTATTCGGCCTGGTGCCTGACCTGATTGAGACTGAGCGTCTAAAGTTGCTGATAATATGATGAACTTATACAACAGAGTGGTTTTACAAAATACTAAAGTTGCTGTGGCTAGAACTGAGCAGTACCTCCAGAAAGATGTACATCCTGCTATTCATCATGTACTCCAGATTTTGGGGTTGCACCATCTTGAGATCTAATATCAGTTGACCCTGGTGCAACAATTTCATTCTCAGTTATCCTCATTCTATGAGATGGTTTCTAACTTTGGTCAGGATAATTGGGAAGCCATACTCAATAATAGAAGGGAAATCAACAATCTACATAACCATTTGGTGAAAATTAATAATGGAGTTGTGGAGTACATTGGCCAAGAAGTATTTCAACAGGGTAGAAATGTTGCTAATACTATTCACCACTGAATCACCACCCTTGAGGATGAGATTATGAGACAACTGGGACAATTATGGGTCCAACATGAGGAGCGCTTTGTTGAGTTTGACAGGCTGCTCCAACAACTTGTCCAAATTGTGGATAATATCAGAGAAGGTGGAACTGGCCCTGTTGGTCCTCCTGGACCTCCAGGACAACCTGGATCTCCTTCAGTAACCCCAGGACCTCCTGGTGAATTAGGTCCTCAAGGCCCTGTGGGGCAATAAGGCCCACTGGGGCCTGCAGGTCAGGATGGGTCGCAAGGACCCCCTGGTCCCCCTGGCTTCTCACTTCCAATGCACAATTCAGAACCTTCAAGTCTACTAGTATCAAGAGTATAGGCGTGAGAAACCCAGATCTGAGCTATAGCTCAAGGGTGTTTCTTATCCTTAGAAGGCCTTCTGACTGACCCATATTACTCTTTAACCAACTTATTAGATGGCGTGGATAATGCTCATCATCTATGTGATGCTAACCAAACTATGAAAGAAGCCCAGCTTGCAATGTTAAACGCTTCCACTGAATGGTTAACTGCTAAATGCGGAGTACTTGAAAACAAGCAGAAAGAGATGATCACTGTGATTTCTAACTTAAATTAACCACATGCAAAATGATCATCTTGTGCAATGGGTTCACACTTTACAGGAGGACCTCAATCATTTAAGGCAACAAGTTGAACAAATTCCCACACAAGCTCATATCCCAGAATCCAAACCCTCCAAAGCTGATCCAGTCATGGTATTGGGTGTACAAGTTTTGAGCAATGAACCCACTACCTTTAACCTACCTTTAAGGATAAGTTTGAGCCGGGTGAAGGTAGCATCCATTTGTTTCTCTTTGTCTATGAGTGTGCAATGAATGGGGCAACGGATCAACAGAAAGTATGGCATATTACCTCTTGCCTAAGCTAGTTTGCTCAAGAAATTATGGTTCCTCATCTTAAGGTTTGCAATATATGAGCTCAAGTGAAGACTGACAATTTTAAGGAATTTAGGAGTGATCAAATCCTAACTAATTAAAAGCAAGCCTTTATGAGTATCCAAATCAAGTGAGGGAATTAATCAAAGATTTTTCTAAAAGATTCTATCATGAGGCCTAGACTCTTGCTACTTGCAATCAGATTACTGTAGATGATGCCATATTGGCTATAATGAGTGCATTTGCTTCTTGCACTCAGTTGCTACTGCATTTAAAATCACATAAAAAGAATTTCAGATCTATTCTATACATTAAATAAGCGCTCATGGAGATTCCTAATGGTGTGGTACACCTGACACCTGCTAATAACCCTCATTCTTATATCCATGAAATGCCTCCCAAACCCAAATCTAAACCAAAGAAGGAGCTGTGCGCTTTTGGGACCATCTAGTACTAAAAAAGGAGCTGTGCGCTTATTGTGGTTTCATAGGTCATATTGAATCCCAATGTTGGAAAAAACAAGCGGAAGAGTTGAAAAAGAGGAGTCAGAATAGGGCATTAGGCTCCCTGTGCTGACCAGCCTCCTGTGCCTGAAATAAAATCTTTTAACCCTCCTAAAGCCTGTTACATGATATCCGCTCCTGGTGAACTTGATATCTCTGATAAATTAGCCAACAAAGATACTATTTCTTCTTACGCTTTTTTTCTTTTTCTAATTCAATTTGATTGATTAGTCCCACAGTGTTTTCAATCCCAAACTTTGGCACTGATGTGACCCAGTGGAAGTCATCGTACATAAGGTAAAAGTTTTGTCTATCATTGATATGGGATCACCCATCAATGTGATCTCATCTAGACTTATGAAAAAAGTCGAATTGGCACCAGACTTAAACCATTTTAAAGGCTACGGAACTGCTGGTCCTTCATACACTAAATCTAAAGGAGCTTATTCTTCTCTTTCAATGTGCTTTGGAAAGTTTGTTGTTTTGGCCCTTGCAGTAGTGTTAGACAACAACTTCTATGACCTGCTCTTGGGAACCAAATTTCTCATTGATTTTGATGTGATAATTAGTCTTAAGGACAATTACCTTTCTTTAATTGGGTACCAAGTAACTTTAATTTTACAAGATGTTCCCAATAGCAAAAGCAAACTCAAATGACATGTTTGCTTATTGGAATACCCCACTTCTATCTCTCATCTTGAGTACCAAATCTTGGGACTGAGGACTATAATTCCATCTCTGTCAGCTTGTGCCTCTGAAGGGATGCCTTTATATTCTACCAATTTGATTACCATTCCTCCAAAAGCTCAATTCATAATTGATATGGAAGTACAAGTATTTATATCTACTGATCATTTGTTCGAGATCTTTGGTAACAAAAATCCCTCTCATTTGAAGGCTTCAACATGCCCTGGTATCCTTGATCCCACTTACAATGGGACTGTTTTAGTCTTACTAGCTAAACTCACTTCTTGACCTATGCGATTGAATCAAAATAACCCCATCGCCTATGTGCGACCTACTCCTGTTAGTGCAACTTTATCCATCTTGGGATGTGGGGATTTACATGATTTTGGGTTGATAGATCCCCCTATCATTGCTAGAATTGACATCAAATTTGGGGACTCACTTACTCCAGAATAACA
This sequence comes from Massospora cicadina, assembly GCA_022478985.1. Classification (NCBI taxonomy): domain Eukaryota; kingdom Fungi; phylum Entomophthoromycota; class Entomophthoromycetes; order Entomophthorales; family Entomophthoraceae; genus Massospora; species Massospora cicadina. The sequence goes on from JAKSZP010015132.1 coordinate 4,786, forward strand.
GCATGAAGCTGAGGCTCTGATTGAAGAGTATGCAGATATATTTGACAAAGGTCCTGGAGATTTTGGGCTAATGAAAGATGTGCAGCATCAGGTGAAGAATGGGGATACTCCCTTGTTTGAGGTCAGCCCTATTGCAAATCTAAAGTTGATGATGCTCAGGTCTCATTGGAACTGAAACAACTCCTTGATGCGGGGCTGTTAACACCTTTTTAAGAGTCCATGGGCTCTCCTCTACTACTCATCCAGAAAAAGGATGGGGGTCATCAAGTGGTTATGGACTATTGTCAGCTCAATGCTGTTACCCAAAAGGATTCTTATCCTCTACCTTGCATTGATGATTCATTGAGACTATTTATGGGTCACAATTCTTCTTGCTGTAGACCTTGCAAGTGTTTATTAGCAAATTGACCTGGCTCCAGAAGATCGTCAAAAATGCGCCTTAATCTCTAGTGAGGGGTTATTTGAGCCCACTCATATGCTGCAGGGGCTTTATAATGCCCCTGCTATTTTTTCAACAAGCCATGGATGGCTTGTTTGAGGATTTGAAACTTTCTTGTGTTTTGGTATACTTAAACGATGTTGCTGTTTTCTCTCGCACTTTTAACAAGAATTTGACTCATTTGAAGAAAGTTTTTGATTAGATGCGTCGCTCTTTACTTAAGCTAAAACCATCCAAGTGTGCTTTTTTTAAGACTAAGATGGAATTCTTAGGTCATAAAATTAGTTGCAATGGGATTTTACACTTATTTAATAAGATACAAGCTATTTCAGACATGTCTGTTCCTAAAATCTTGTGCAATATCCAAGTGTTTTTAGGGATAGTTGGTTATTACTGACAATTCATCCCCATCATGCTGAGACTGCAGATGCTTTAGTTTACTTATTGCACAAGGAAGTCCCTTTCATATAGGAAGATTTGCAGCAGCAATCTTTTGATCTTTTGCACCAAGCCTTTGTTAGTGAACCAATTTTATCCCATCCTGATTTCTCAAAACCCTTTATCTTATTTAATGATGCCAGTGATATTGCTATTTGGGACATTCTGGAAAACATGATACCAACCTGGTTGATCATCCCATTGCATACTATAGTAAAACCATCTCTAAGGCAGAACGCAATTATAGCATTACCAAGAGAGAATGCCTCACAGTCTTATCCGCCATCAAGCATTTCTGCCCTTACCTCTATGGCAAACATTTCACTATCATCATGGATCACACTTCCTTGAAGTGGTTGCAACAAATGAAGGATCCTGATGGGCGCTTAGCTAGATGGGCTTTAAAGCTCCAGAGTTTTGACTTTACAATTCAACATTGCACTGAAGCTATACACCAAAACGCTTATGGATTTTCTCAATTGCCTATACTAATGTTATTCTTTGCTGAGGTGGATCGCATCTATGACCTGATTGGTAGACCTGAGCTCTGGTATTGTGAATCTAAGGATGTTATAGCGAAGCTACAATCCTTAACTGAGGATACTCAGATTAAAAAAGGTTCCTTATACAAGAAGTTGGGATCTAAATGGTCACCTTTTATTTTGCCCTCTGCGAGGACTGATACTATTATGGAGGCTCATCAAACTGTAGGGCATGGAGCTGTTGCTAAGACCTTACAGGGTTGAAAAATCATTATTACTGGGATAACATGATTGAATCTGTACACAATATGTTGGAGACTTGTCTCACTTGCCAACAACAACATGGTGGAAATCTGATGTACCAACACAAAATTGTGGGATCTTCAGAACCTTCTTCTACCATGAGTATCAATGTGGTGGGCCCTCTCCCTACTGCCACTTATGTACATCAATATATTATATTAGCTATTGACTATTTTACCAAATGTATTAAAGCTATCTTAGTTTCCATGGTCACTGCTAAGGCTACTGCATCCTTCCTTTTTTGCAATTTTTCACCAAGCATGGTAGCCCAAAAGTTCTGTTATTAAATAATGGGACCAACTTCATTTCGCAGGTGATATCTGAGCTTAATAAGTTAATGGGTACCTATCAGCAATTTACGTCCTCTTACAATACTTCTACTAATGGTGCAGTTGAACGAGCAAATGGTACCCTTGTAGCCATTCTTTAAAAGATGGCCTCCAATGATCCTAGTAGATGGAATTTCTATTTACCTTAAGCAATGTTATACTATAGGGTTAGCTACCATTGTATAATTGGAATGTCTCCTTTTAAGGCTCTTTATAGTTGGTAATTTATTCTACCCTCAAGTGTACAACCTATACTTGAGGAGGCTACCCCACAAACTACTGATTTAGCTATGAGGAGACTAGCTTATGAAATCATCTGAGTACAAGCTTTAGCTTCGAGTTCCCTTGCTGCTACCACCTTAAAAGAAGGAACAGGAACCAATGTTAGTAGACCTACACTACCTGATTATCAAGTCAGGGATTTTGTACTCTTCTATCATCATAGACCAGGAGGAAAGATTCACAAACTTGACACCTTATGGGCTGATCCTTACCATATTAATTATTGTCAGAGTATTGAATACTCCATTGCAGCTATTGATACTAGTACTGTTATCAATAGAGTGCATAATAGGTTTCTTCATAAGTATGTGACCCCTAGGCAAGATCTTGAGGGGGGCATTGTTGGGGATTCAACTGCAATAACCAAAATTACTTAATATTGAGATTCAATATATCTGTCTAATGAGATTGTAAACTCCCCATTGGAGATATCCAATTCTTGGATAGACCAACAATCAACCCTTCAGAGTTATCAGCCTCCTCTGAAGGATGATGCTAAACTATCTGATGGGGTAAAACATCATATAAGAAGGTCAGTCTCATTATATAAGAATCTGATCAGATCTGACCATCACAAGTATGGCACAAATAATTAGTAACATTAGTCATCTAATAGGAAAGATCTTACCTCAGTTGCAGCCCAAAAATCCTCATGAAGAACTACTAAATCTACCCTATAAATATCCCTCATTTCTAACAAATAAAGAGCCTCTATTTTTGTCTCACGTAGCTCAATTTTGGTCTATTCATACAGGATTCTGTATTTCCAATTGTAATCAAAATTATAGCAACGGAACTAATAACTTCATTGCACTTTTGTCTATCTTTACAAGAGCCACAGAACTAATAATTTTGTAGACTTTGTAGCGCCTACTTATTTTAATTTTTACCTAAAACTCTAATATACTGAAATTATTGCATTTATTGTTACTTAAATAGATAATGCTGTAAGATAGAAAACTGTTTTTACCATCTGTTTATATTTTTAAAGATTTACACATCATCTAGCTTAATAGACAATATCTACCATCTACTTTATTCTTGGGTAATCTAATATAAGAAAACCCATAGCATATGTGGGTTTTATCATTAATATGTTACTGTTGTTAGTTTTATTTTCTTATGGAATGTTAAATAATTCACCAGATTCAATTTTCCAAATTACTTATATTTCATCAGGGAGGATCCTCAACAATGTTTACAAGTGGTTTAAGTATCAGTTTAACAATTAGTAATTAACTTATCTTTTGTGAATTAATTGAAGTTTGATAAACAGTTATAAGGGTTCATTGCCAGTTGCTGAGCGTTGACAACGCTTTTGTTGGCAGCAACTTACTATAAGCTAAGATGGAAACAGGACTTGCCTTTAATGGGTAAAAAATCTCATTACCTAAGCAGGTTAGTAGCTTAAAAGAATAATACTCTGGGTTGAGTGAAGGCATTGGGACATTCTTTTCAAAGATTCAACCTAGGAGGAGTGTGACATAGTCAGTGGCATAATCTGACTAGGTGGATGAAGTATTACTGTTTTGGATGACCCTTAAGGGCTAAATTTATTGATGAAAAATGCCATTCCCATTGAGGTGCCAACAGAAGGGTTGGGTGCAACATTCTCTATATATCCTATAATTTTTATTAAAGCAATTGATTAGATAGTATCTTACAGTTCCCTTTGAAATACATTTAGATAGCTATATACTTTTTTATTGCGCTCTTTTGATTAGAGTGGAGAGGATGATTTTCTATTATTTATTTTTCTTTTTCCAACTCTTAGAATTAAAGTTGAAGGTATAGATTTTCCCTTGTCCAAGTGATTCTCAAGTACTCAAGAACTTCAGTAAAGAGATTAGTTCCCTGTTGTCCAGAAGTTGCCAACTTTGAGACTAGAGCTGAAGGGATAGTTTTTTCCTGTCTAAAATATTTTCAAGCATCTTAAATTATCAGAAGGAGGAGCATCAGCACTTTACATACTCAAATTGGTTGTGAAGAGCTCAACTAGGATAATGATCTTAATATTATTATCATACCACACAATTATTATGAATCACCAAGTCTTTTGAGGCACACCTCAAGCCTGTGCAGTAAACAAGAAAAAGGTTACACCATCAGAGGTAACTAATTAGACAGATAGATGATTTTTATAGAGATTGTTTTGGTTAACTTAATTATAATTTAATTGCTTGCTATATTGAGAAAAATATAGAGCTTATAATAAAGGAGATCTCTTATTATAATATGGATCAACAATAAAATCATATATGTAAGGACCAAATTTAGTGATGTTCTATCAAAAACCTATACGTTTAAAAGTATATGTAATTTTATTAATTCAACAAAAACCAGGTTTAACGTCAAAGACAATTTATGTGTATTTATATCAACTTTAGTAGATCAGACTTCAGATGCATATTAATATCAACCCTGAGATGAAGTTTGTGCTTTTTTGGTTATAGTTTGTTATTTTTTTAGCTATGCAAAGAACTTACATGTTCTTTTTTTAAAAGATGTCATTGATTAGAAACAATTCAAGTACCTTGAAAAGCTATAGATTTTTGAAAAAATTGATTTAATATAATTTTTGTATTTAGACTTAAAATTAAGGTCAGCAATTAGATTTGACTAATATTAGCTACTGAATAATCAGCAGCTCTAAAAAAATTTATCTATCTCAAACTTGTGTAGTAATTCTTAGAATATTCAGAAAAGTAAATAATATATATGCACATAGTGTTTTTAATTTTTTAATGTTAATCAGATATAGAAATATACTTTAATTTTCAAAACCCCAAAATGATCATTTTAATGTCTACTATGAGACATATTCCAAAAAGAATTACTATTTTTTCAAATTATTGGACATTAAAGTTACTTCACTGATTATGGAGATTTTATTAAAACTTGTATGACCTGGTAAAATCAAAAGTAACAAAATCTAAATTTGGTTAATCTATTTCCTAAGGTAACTAAAAATATATAATTACAGTAGAAATTATAACAACAAATTATGAACTTTGAAGCTAAAAAGGCTCAAAATTGTAAGATACTAAAGTATTATTTAGTTGAATCAGTGGAGCAAATATGGTGATTTCTAATCATTTTCTAAAGGTTCAAAGATGATATAACATATTTTTATATACAATAAAGTAAGTTCCTTTTCTTTTATTTACTCTTCTAGATTACATATTTTTAGAAGATATAATATTATATGGTATTAGAGCCAAAAATGTATACTGCAGTCAGGTAAAGATGACTTATAATGGCTTACCAATTTAAAGAGAAATAAAACTGACATATTGTTGCTTAGATCAGTCATTATATGGAAAAAATACCTACAACCATCCCCTTCTAAAGTATGCTTTATATACTTAAGTTTAACCCCAATAAAGCTTTCATCTAATTTGCTTGACCATTTTTAATATAACCATACTTTTAAGGGAGCTATAAAAATTAATAATTAGAAGCACATAAGGTTATCAGCTATACTATAAAAAATAAAAATTTGTTCTTTATAACAAAAAATATAACCAGAATAAGCAATAAACATTTGCTTATATTAATGATATGTCCATTAGCATTTTTATACTCCTATTTTTTAGTTAAGGGGTAGAAATCTTCATATAAGTAAAAAGCTTATATTAGATTAATTTTTCTAATTTATATTTAGAATTTTATACACTATCCATATAACATAAGGGTAGCAATCCTTGCACTGTAATTGTATTGTAACTGTAGTGTATTGGAACTACTAGGACTATCTATAATATGCTTACCAAAGCCCACTCATTCAACACTCACTTACTCACTCATCACTGTATATCAAAAATGACAAGGCCTGGAAAGATGAAACTTTACATGGATATACACTAGATACTGTAGATGTGCAATAATAAGGTTTTTTAATTTTTATAACAAAATAAAAAGTTTTGTATGTAACAAGTGAAAATCTTAGATGTTTTTAATGGAAATTGGTATATTGTTATGGCTGAGAAGTTTGATATTTGGTTGATTCAATAGTTTAAATGGTTTTACCATCTAGTACTAAAAAAATAGTTTAAATGGTTTTGGTAAGCAGTCAGTGGGTTTGGGTTGATTAAGATTAATGGTTTTAATAAAGAAGTTAGTGATTGGTTAATTTGATAAGTTAATTGGTTTTGGTAATTGGTTGGTGATTTTATTTGTTTTGATGGGCTCAATGGATTCAGGTAAGTGGTTAATGTTTTAGTTAATTTGATAAGGTTAAAGTTTGGTTGAGTGGTTAGTAATTTTTTATTTAATCAATATAATTTTATTTCTTAATTTTATTAGTAGCCATCTACCAATATAAAAAATGATTAAAGTTTTACCTTATGGTAAAAAACTTAAGTGCATGATATATGCTTTGAGCTGAAAGTTGTTAGAAATTTTAACATTTAATTTACTGTTATGATATGATAATATTGTGTTTTGTCATTTAACTATTAAAAGAATAATAACTGAGATGGTTAGATACTTTGGTAACAATTGGATTAGCCTAACTAAAACTGTATATGACAACAGGCAAGTATCTGGTAGATTCAAATTTATTTAACCTACTAGCTGATTTACTCATGCTTCACTATGGTATCTATAAAATTTCAGATTTTCAATTTATTAATTTAGATTTTATATTATCTATTAAATAAAAAAATTTCACTGACTGACTGACATCTGAAACCTTTGAGTCTGATAGGGTCAATCTATTTGGGTGAGTGGGTGAGAATTGGTGAATCTTATTGAATCTGAAATTATCAAGTCTGATGGGTCCAATCTAGTTGGGCGAGTGGGTGAAAATTGACAAATATCATTGAATAATTCACCAAATTGCTCACCTGAAACTAATTGAGTCTAATAAGTTTAATCTATTTGGGTGAGTTGGTGAGGATTGGCAAATAAAATTGAATCTGAAACTATCAAGTATGATAGGTCTAATCTAATTGGGTGAGATGGTGAGAATTAAAAATTATCTAATAATTCACCAAATTGCTCATCTGAAACTAAATTTGTTATATAGAACTTAACTACAATAATGATTAATTCACAAAATGCTCTCCCAAAACTAATCTAATCAAGTATAAGCTCAATCTATTTGGATGAGTGGATAAGAATTGGTGAATATATCAAATAATTCACCAAATTGTTCAACCAAAACTAAATTTGTTATATAGAACTTAACCACAAAAATACATTATTTGGTTATATGACACTTACCTATGAATTTTACCCAATCAAATCACAATTCAAGCTCCACTAATGAACTTGCTATAAAGTATTGTTGCAGTTTGATTTATTAAAGCTTTTATAATAAAGTTAGTTATATAAACCTTAACTACAAATTTTATCCAACCAAATCACAATTCAAGCTCCACTGATGAACTTGCTATAAAGTATTATTGCAGTTTGATTTATTAAAGCTTTTTTAATAAAGTTAGTTATATAAACCTTAACTACAAATTTTATCCAATCAGATCATAATTCAAGCTCCAAGAATGAGCTTGCCATAAGGTATTGTTGTAGTTTGATTTATTAAAGCTTTTTTTATTAGAATTAGTTATATAAACCTTAACTACAAATTTTGAATAATCAAATTATACCAATTTAAGCTCCACTGATGAACTTGCTATAAGATATTGTTGTAGTTTGATTTATTAAAGCTTTTCAATAAAATTAGCTATATAAATCTTAGCAACAAATTTAACCCAATCAAATCATAATTCAATATAAGTCCCGGGGAACATCCCCTGGCTGTTGATTGGACCCTCTTCCCATTCCCAAGTAAAAAGTCACCAAAGAGGATGGTAGTACCTCTCATTACTCAGGGTGATCTCTCTCATGTAGTAGATGAGCTATGGGTAACAGCTCTTCCACTTTGGATCCCACCCCCAGTACCCACACTCACCTTGGCAGAACTGTTACAAGGAATTAGAAAAATCTGCGCCAAGATTGTCAAATTGAAATCAGCTGGATCTAATTCAAGTGGCAATTTGGCTGATGCCCAAATATCAAATGGATGAGAAGGCATGAAGACTGAGGTATTGGTCAGAACGCCTGACAATTTCAATTTAACCAATATGCTGATCAAACGAAGCACCCTCCTACCAAAGTCATTGAGGATCATCCTTGACAATCAGGCTATAGCATTGGGCGCCACTGATGAGAGTTCGAAGCCCCCAGTTGGCAATTCAGGCATTGCAGCCAATGTGATGCCACTGACTGAACGGATGGTCCAGCGACCAAGCATGGGTGGGTTGGGCATCCTGAACCTGTTCCCAACCAAATGGACCCACCTTATGTGGGGTGGCCTTGGGGGATTCCCATTGCTTGTTGGGCCAAATGCCATCATGCCAACCATCAGAAACGTAGCCAAGCCTCAGTTTGGACATTTGAGGTTGAACTGACAGCAACTTGGCCCACCACCAAATTTTGCAATGTCAGTTCTCAAGGAACAAACCTGCCCATTCCTGAAAAATTCACTGGTTAGGTCAAAATTGAGGGACCTGATCCCAGCTTGTCACTACCCCAATTGACCACTATTTAATCAGTTGCATAGCACTGAGAAAATTGTTGGTCAATTTTCTTCCTTTTCCTTCAATAAAATTTTGCCAAAAAACCAAACAATTTTATATAATCTCTTCTGACAGCATCCCTGATGGCGTTTCCCTGGTGGCCTGTCAGTCCATATACTGGATGGGCTCTACCAGTACTCTTGGTCACTATGGCCCCCTCCGTCATCAATTGGGTTCAGCAAGTCCAATATTTTTGGCTCTACAACCCCATTATCACTAACTTCCGGCAGCAATACATGGGGATCTTGTGGCTGTATGTCCACCAATTGCAAGAGAGAATCTGTCTCCTTGCCGCCTCAATTGAAATGGGCCCATATGCTAAGGATCTCATCGAGACCATCTCAGTGATCCCACCCCTGCAGCAAGACCCCTTGGGTCAGGAGTGGGTTCAGTGTGGTTCGTCATTGGGATCATCCTTACCATTGTGCTGCACCAACAATTCGTCATTTCCCAATGCCCAGCACCATATCAAGTCATTTGGTCGCAATGCCTCTGGCATTCTGGCTTGCTTTTTGGGTGCTTACGCATCCTGACTGGCAGGCCAGTCTAAACTTCTTCTGCCATTTCCATGACATAATCAACCAACCATTATTTCCAGCCACTTCCACCTTGTTCTTCAAACTGGGTGCCGCAGTGGTTACACTTTACTAAATGAATGTTCAATCAGTAGTTTGCTGTTTGTTGTTTGTTTGGTCACTTTCTGACTTTGGGAGAAGTATCCGCTCTACCTTGGGAAATCTTCTTCAATCCACCCAAGCTGCGCAGACTGCGTCTCCTCCTCCTTCCACTAGCCCAGAGGGAAGTTTGAGTGTCCCCTCCCAGGAGATCACCAATCAAGTTCTTGACGCGCTCGCCAAAGTGCAAATGCATACAGCAATTGCACTTAATAATGCTTCTGCGTTATCTCATGCCCAACAAGGGCTCACGTTGTTAGACGCTGTGGATGGGGATGCCCGCCATTGGGTGAGAGGTCTTTTGCGCTCTTCCTCACAAGCAGGAGACTCCACCCCACTGATGGCTGTCATGTCGGCCGCCCTGAAACCCCCTGTGTCCCAATCAGACCACTTATTCAGACTGATCTATGCCATGGCTGAAGCCTCTAGCTTGGTTTCTTTGATTTCTACCTTTTGTGAACTGGCCCCGCGTCAGGCCTATCTATTGATATGCTTCAGGCAGTCTTTAGATTGGGCTTGGATTCAGGTTCCGCTCATCATGAGGTCTGGTCTACCATCCAAGGATCAGTAGATCAAATATGTGCCTCCACAACCACCATCAACGCCTTACCCCATCATGTTACCCATTATCAGAAGGCGAATTTCTTGATTGGATTACCCAAAGTAGATGCAGATGACGCGCCTATCTCCAAATTAGTGGTAGACTTGGGTACCAATCTTGCCATAACCCCTGAGTCTGAGTTGGTGGGTACAGAGTTAACTATTAATGATTCTGTTCAAGCCCAGATGGAGGAAGTCGTTTCCCACCCTTGTACTTCCAATTTTTGCTCTGGCAAAGGACCCCAACCTTACCCCCAATATGCCCATTATTTCTTCAGTCACAAATGAGTCAGTCAAATCTTCCAATAAACAAAACTTCGCTTATTTCCTTGTGCCTATGAAGATCAGTGTCAGCTCACATCATGTCTCCTTTGAAGCTCTGGTGGATACTGGAGCTGCGGGGAACTTCATGAGTGTTGAGTTGGCGCAACAATTAAAACTGGAAATGGATGCGGGCTCCTCAGTAATGGTGGCCTCATCTGCTTATCAGTCCTCATATGTCATTCGCCAACTGGTACCCTTTTCAATCCACCAGTTCAGCTTCTGCAATCATTTCTCAGCTATGCCAAACTTGGTGTTTCTGGTGATCTTAGGTGTGGGGTGGTGGCGCTGACAACATGTGAAGATTCATTTAGAGTCTAATACGTTGTCATTTACCAATGATCATTTGGAGGGAGAATTCCCTCTGATTGACACCCTCAAGAAGATACAAGGAACCAGCTCTATCACTACCCTGGTCACTTCTGCGGGCGTTCCAGCCAATTTCCCCAAAAGCTTAATGTGATATTGGAGAATCTTTGACATGGAAAAGGTGGATCGCCTGCCTAAGCACACTAGGTACAATTGTGGGTTTCAAACAACCGTGGAGTTGGTGAACATCAACTGTCCGTTGTATCCCCATACAGCGGAGGAAGAAGTTGCACTCAATACCTGGTTGGACAATATGTTGAAAAAAGGTTGGTTGTTCAAAGAGACTTCACCCATCGCCTCCCCCATCATCTTTGCCAGAAAAGATGGATGGTTCTCTCCATCCCTGCATGGATTACAGTCATTTGAATAAAATAACAGTTTCTGATCCCTACCCATTGCCTCTGGAGCAGACAATCAGCCAGGCAATCGCCAAATCCCGTGTGTTCTCTAAGCTGGATCTGGTGAACGCCTTCAACCAAATTTGGGTAATGGAAGGGCAGGAATGGTTAACCGCAATCTGGACAAAGTGAGGCATTTTTCAATTTCGTGTAATGCCCTTTGGGCTGAAGAATGCTCCCGCTACATTTCAATGGATGATTGACAATGTACTGGGTGACCTCCAGTTTACCTGTGCAATTGCATACATTGATGATATCCTGGTTCACTCCCCAACTCCCAAACAACATGCTACTGACTTGGAAGCAGTGGTGGTCGCCTTGCATAAGGCAGGTTTGTTCCTCAAACCTTCCAAGTGTGAGTTTTATAAGGAGGAGGTTACTTTCCTTGGGAACCTGGTTCTCAAAGATGGCTATGCAATCCCTCCCAACAAGTTAGATGCAATCTGAGAATGGCCAACTCTGACTATGCAGAAACAACTTCAGAGTTTCTTGGAACCATCATTTTCCTAAAAAATTTTCCCCAGCACTTTCCCAGTTGGCCGCACCGCTCCACCCCCTTACTGGGAAAAATGTACCATTTTGTTGGACGCCCAAATGCCAGCAGGCGTTCAAATCAATCAAGGAGGTGTTCATGTCTCCACCCATTTTGAAACATGCCAATCCCACCAAACTGTATATTGTTGCATGTGATGCCTCATTGGTAGCAGTGGGAGCGGTGTTGCTTCAGGAGCATGATGGTCTTGAACATCCAGTTGCTTACTTTTCCCAAAAGTTCACAGCCACGGAGCAGTCTTGGGCCATTTATGACAAGGAATTGGCAGCTGTTGCATGGGCATTAACTCATTGGCGGTATCTGTTGCAGGGTGCTCGCCATGAATTAACAGTCTGCATGGATCACCAGGCCCTTTTGTATTTTTGCAAACCCCAAAAATTGGTGCATTGGCAGGCCCATACCTATCAGGACCTGTGCAGTTTTAACTTTAAATATGAATTTATTAAAGGTGCGCTCAATGTACTTCCCAATTTCCTAAGCTGCAGTCCCACCCACTGTCCCTTGGAACCAGAGGAAGTGGATCTCGTTACCATGATTCCTGCCGCTCAGATCCTGTCAATTGTTCCCCCCGTTGTTTCCTCCATCGCTTTGGCTCCCAATGCCCCACTAGTGGCTCAGGTTTTAGCCGGTCAATTGGCCTGCCCTGAGGGTGTGGAGTTGGTCGAGCAGTTGGTTCACCTAAGTCACAAACACTCCCTATACTCCTTAGAAGAGGGTCTCATTTACTTCCATTCTCACATTTGGGTTCCCCCCTCCTTCCAATCAGAGGTATTCTGCACACATCATGATCTCCCCACGGTTGGACATCCTGGTAACAAGAAATGCATTGATTTGATCAAGCAACCTTTTAATTGGTCAGGTCTGACAAAAGAGGTCTTGGATTGGATTGCTGATTGTGTTACTTGCACTAGGGCCAAGTCAGATCGCTCCAGAAAAAATGGCCTCCTGCACCCCTTACAGCAGGCGGAGGGTCCATGGACCTTGGTGTCCGTGGACTTTATCATTGAACTCCCCTGTTCTAATGGGTTCACAGTGGTGATGGTAGTGGTGGATTGTTTCACAAAATTTTCCCTTTTTATACCTTGTACTTCCACAATTGTGTCAGAAAAAACTTGCCATCTTTTTGTACGCCATGTGTTTTTGATGTTCAGTCTTCCCCAGGAGATCATCAGTGACTGGGGTTCACAGTTTACCGCGCGGTTTTGGAGTGAACTCCTATCAATCCTGAAAATATCCCCCTGTTGATCCACGGCGTATCACCCTCAGTCTGATGGTCAGACCGAGTGGGTCAATCAAGTCCTCAAACAGTACCTGCGTTGCTATGCTGCAGCAGCACAGGATACTTGGGCCAGTGACTTGCCCCTCGCTCAATTTGCTTACAATAATGGGACCCACGCGTCCACAGGGTTTTCCCCATATGAAGCAACGTTGGGTTATAATCCTTCATTTTTGGTCAGGCTGTGCTTGCAGCCTGAGGTTCAAGCTGCCACGGACCACGCTGCCCACATCAGATTGACTCAAGCTTTAGTGCAGGAACACCTTACCAAAGCCATCAATGACTACAAGCAGTTTGCAGATTGTAAGCATCTTCCAGGTCATGATTTTATGGTGGGTTCCTACGTTATGCTTGATACCCATCATTTAAGTTTTAAACCCCTTCCCATAAATTTGCCAGTAAATGCTTGGGCCCCCATTTAGTGGAGGAGGTATTGGGTAATGGGGCGTTCTGACTGAAGCTTCCTGTGCATTGGAAGCAGCACCCTGTTTTCCATGTTTCCCAGCTGTCACCCTTCAAGGGTGCAATTCCCATGGAACTGGAACCAATCATCAATGATAATGAGGAAGAAGCCAAGGTAGAGGCTATCCTGGCATCCTGGAAGTCGCGACGTTCCATCCAATATCTAGTGGCCTGGAAAGGGTATCTGGCCTATGAAAATTTTTGGGTCAAGGCGCGCAATTGCGCAAATTGCATGGACTTGGTCGAAGCATTCCATATATCCCACCCCGAGGCTCCTTGCCTCACCAAGAAAGTTATGACAATTATGGCTATCAAGTTACCCAAGGCACACAAGAATGTGGCTCTGGTGCAGTTTCCTGATGGAGGTGCCCTTCCTTTGGAAAAAGGAAAGGGTAATGTAAGTCCTGGGGAACATCCCCTGGCTGTTGATTGGGCCATCTTCCCATTCCCAAGTAAAAAGACATCAAAGAGGATGGCGGTACCCCTCATTACTCAGGGCGATCTCGCTCACATAGTAGATTAGTGATGGGTAACAGCTCTTCCGCTTTGGGATCCCACCCCCAGTACCCACACTCACCTTGGCAGAAATGTTACAGGAATTAGCAAAATCTGCACCAAGATTGTTGAATTGAAATTGGCTGGATCTAATTTGAATGGCAATCTGGCTAATGCCCAAATCTCAAATGGATGGGAAGGCATGAAGACTGAGGTATCGATTGGAATGCCTGACAGTTCCAATTTGACCAATATGCTGATCAAACAAAGCACCCTCCTACCAAAGTCATTGAGGATCATCCTTGACAATCAGGCTATAGCATTGGGCGCCACTGATGAGGGTTCGAAGCCCCCAGTTGGCAATTCAGGCATTGCAGCCAATGTGATGCCACTGACTGAAATGAATGGTCCAGCGACCAAGCATGGGTGGGTTGGGCATCCTGAACCTGTTCCCAACCAAATGGACCCACCTTATGTGGGGTGGCCTTGGGGGATTCCCATTGCTTGTTGGGACAAATGCCATCATGCCAACCATCAGAAACGTAGCCAAGCCTCAGTTTGGACATTTGAGGTTGAACTGACAGCAACTTGGACCACCACCAAATTTTGCAATGTCAGTTTTCAAGGAACAAACCTGCCCATTCCTGAAAAATTCACTGGTTAGGTCAAAATTGAGGGACCTGATCCCAGCTTGTCGCTACCCCAATTGACCACAATTTAATCAGTTGCATAGCACTGAGAAAATTGTTGGTCAATTTTCTTCCTTTTCCTTCAATAAAATTTTGCCAAAAAACCAAACGATTTATATAATCTCTTCTGACAGCATCCCTGATGGCGTTTCCCTGGTGGCCTGTCAGTCCATATACTGGATGGGCTCTACCAGTACTCTTGGTCACTATGGCCCCCTCCGTCATTGATTGGGTTCAGCAAGTCCAATATTTTTGGCTCTACAACCCCATTATCACTAACTTCTGGCAGCAATACATGGGGATCTTGTGGCCATATGTCCACCAATTGCAAGAGAGAATCTGTCTCCTTGCCACCCCGGTTGAAATGACCCCATATGCCAAGGATCTCATAGAGACCATATCAGTGATCCCACCCCTGCAGCAAGACCCCCTGGGTCAGGAGTGGGTTCAGTGTGGTTCATCATTGGGATCATCCTTACCATTGTGCTGCACCAACAATTTGTCATTTCCCAATGCTTGGCACCATATCGAGTCATTTGGTTAACAATGCCTCTGGAATTCTGGCTTGCTTTTTGGGTGCTTATGCATTCTGACTGGCAGGCCGGTCTAAACTTCTTCTGCCGTTTTCATGACACTGATGAGCTTGCCATATTTTATTGTTGCAGTTCAATTCATTAAAGCTTTTTTAAATAAAATTAGTTATATAAGCCTTAACTACAAAATTTATCCAATAAAATTATCTCCATAATTTAAGCTCCACTGACAAGCTTGCTATAAGGTATTGTTGTAGTTTGATCTTTTTAAAGCTTTTATGAAAATTGATGCATAAATAATTAACACAATTTTTGTACATTTTACTTAACTTTTGATATTTACCTAGGTCATACTAAAATTTAAAGGTATAAAAGCACTGATTATTTTATTGATATTACTCCTGCTTAAATTGCAGAATTATAATTTTCAATGAAAAGGAAAGCACTTTGATATTTTCAGTTATCATTATGGATATAGAAATAACATACTGGATAGTTTATCTATAGTTATAGTTATATACTCAACTTTCTGACCTCCATTTAACTAGCTGATTTGGTTAATCTATATAATGATTTTGAGTATAAAAATTGATGATTATTTTAATTTTTCAAGTTTTAATTTGTTTAATTAATGTAATTATTATTTGATTTCTATTTTTCAAGTTTTAATTCCTTAAGCGTTACTCTATATTTAAATTTATAGCTATAGTTATAGCCATATACTTAATTTACTGCCTCCATCTATCTATATGGTTTGATAGTTCTATCTAATGATTTTGAGTATAAAGTTGATAGTTATTTTATTTTTAATGGTTCATTAATTACTTTAGTAGGTAATTAATTTATTAATTTCCAGGTTTTAATTGATTAATTTAGGTGATGTCGATTTGATCAGTCTAATTATTTCTTAAAATAAAAACCACTTTTAAAATAAACTTACTGATTTCCATATATTTGGTTTAATTATTTAGGGTGAATGTTTTGGGTATGATATTAGTAGTTATTTTTTATCTGCTATTTATAACAAATTGATTGATTAAGTTAAAACTTAAATGGTAGTTAATTTAATTGATTGACTAACTTTATTTAATCTACTTAATGAAACTCTTGCCTCCCAAGTTTGATCCCAGTAATGGACTTTGGGTAGGGGACAATTTTGACTGTGTTGGTTTTGTGCGCCAATGCCCCAAACTGAGATAGCAAATAGCAAAGGCGGTCCATGGAGCTCCTGGCCTATCATATGCCGCGCATGGAGGTTTTCTGGGTTTTATCCTCCTTTCCCATTTTCTTCACTTCCCTAATCGGTGCAGTATTGTCCCCAGATCAGCCCACCTCAAATAAAATTTACTTAATGAAACTCTAATACTGACTGATATATAATGCATAGCCTAAACCAGTGAATCCAGAAATATGATCCCTTCTAAAAATAGCCCTATTTTACATCAAAAAGCAGTAGCAGAATATCAGAAATCACATCCTGAATTACACCAACAAGCTGTAGAAAGATATCAGGAATCACATCTTGAAGTACACCAACAAGCTGTAGAAATATATCAGTAATCACATCCAGAGGTACACCAACAAGCTGTAGAAAAATTTCAGGAATCACATCCTGAAGTACACCAACAAGCCAGTACTAAGTATCAACACGCATATTCAGAGGTACATACACAAGCTGTGGCCAAATATCAACGCACACATCCAGAGGGTAACAGAATAAGAAGAAACCTAAAGACTGCATATGCTACCAAGTATGATGACAGTAAACCAACTCTCACAGTAGGATCAATATCTGACCAATGTCATAACTTCTTGGCAAAAATGTTTCCTGATGAGAGAGTCACAGGCAGATATTTTTCTATATGCCGTGGCAATGGAAAAATTAAAATGCCAGATTCATGTATTGTATGATCTGTGCCTAAGAAATTAGAAGAACTCTTTATTAGCCAGTCCTCAGAGGCTAAAAACTTCCGCAAGTACATTTACAACTACAACAGTATATTGGCTTTTGCATTCATTGATGCTAAGGTAGACCACAGTTTTGGTTGAAGAAGAGGACCAATACCAAATAAAGTCTCAGAAGATGTACGGTTTATGACCTCTCACTTGATGTCAACTGAAAGGCCTGCATATGCCTGTCTCTATTATGTTGACTCTCAACAAGAACTTGAGGAGAGAATGGGAAGATCTGAGAATGACAAATGCTTAGTGACTGTCATGAGCAAGTTAGACACTATGTTGCACCAATCCAGTGTATACACAGGCTTACAAGATGATTAAAGATGTTGTTGCTCAGGTTGGAGAACCTGAAACAGTTAAGCTTATGTTTTTAGAGACCCAGAGAAGGACAAGAGGACATACAATAGATCATGTGCAAATGAGTTTGCAATTGTCTTTACAGGAGAAAGTGGAAACCCTCCTCAGAATATTGATTTCACTGTTTTCCATAACCAACATGACTCATCAAATGCTCTAACATGAGCCCCCACATTGATACAATGGCCTTTCCTATGCTATTTTCCCAAGGTGAACTTGGATGGAGCCTAAACATGACTCATAGTACAAAGAACAACTTCATCCCACAACAGGATAACAATGCTGCAGTTTTACAAATACAGGCTAATGGTGAGAGACAACCATGGATTCACTTCTCTTCACCATGGCTGCAAGCTCTTCCAGCAGTTACTAGTTCTCTCCTATGTAAGATATGAGGCAAACAACCTCCTCTATATTCATCAAAATTAAAGAAAACTTATAATTGAGAAGTATCAAGGACTTATGGATGCCCTTGCTCAAGATGTAGCTGACAATCAGAGGACAATTGATAAAATCTGCATATTTCCTTCAACATTCCATGGCAGTCCAAGGTATATGCAACAAAATTACCAGGATGCCATAGCAATTGTGAACTGATATGGAAAACCTGATATTTTCCTCACGTTCACCTGTAATCCAAACTGGCTTAAGATAAAAAGTGAACTAAAGCTTGGACAAACGCCTCAAGACTGACCAGACTTGGTGGCAGGAGTGTTTCACCTCCAAATTAAAGTTCTTTTAGGCATGCTCAAAGATGGGTGTTTTGGGAGATGTCTTGCCCTCATTTATGTTGTTGAGTGTCAAAAATGGGGGTTTCCACATGCCCACATCTTAATGATGCTAAAAAGTGATGATAAAATCAGAGAAAGAGAAATGACTGATGAAGTAGTCTGTGCTGAGATACCTGATAAGACTGACAACCCAAATCTTTACAGCATTGTGACTCAGCATATGATTCATGGACCATGTGGAGAACTTAACCTTTACTGTGTTTGTATGGAACATGGCAAATGCATTATTGTTTCCAAAACAATTCAACCCTGAGATTCAAGAGAATGTTAATGGCTACCCTCTCTACAGACGAAGAGAAAATATTTCTTTTATGAAGAATGGAGTCAGGATTGACAATCAATGGATAGTTCCATACAACAAGTTACACCTCAAAGAGTTCAATGCTCATATCAATGTGGAGGTCTGTGCCACTGTGAAGGCAACAAAGTATCTTTACAAGTATGTATACTAAGGTCATGATTGCACAAAGGTGGAAATCACCTCAGAAAACAATGAGCATGATGAAATTACTCAATAAATTGATGGTAGAATGGTGACAGCTCCAGAAGCAGCTTGGAAACTTCTTGGATTTAAATTGCACTATCAAAGCCACCACATTGAGAGATTTGCAGTTCATTTACCTTATCAACATAATGTTACATTTCTGGAAGCTCAAGAACATCAGTCATTATAGAATGCTTCCACAAAAGATACAGATCTGACTTCATACTTCAAGCTGTTTTAATCAGACCCTGATGCAAGAGAGCTCCTCTACCCAGAAATTGGAGAACCATATCGATTCATTAATAGAAAATGGCAAAAATGAGTTTATCATTTGGATACAATTTCTCAAGATGTACAGTGTCAGCCCTTTGGATTGTGAGTAATACTTTCTGTGACTTCTACTTCTAAATGTTTGAGGGCCAACATCATTTGAGAACCTCTTAACTGTGAATGGCATTACATGTGAAACTTTTGAGGAAATAGCAAGAGCCAGGGGATTACTTGAAAATGATGAGGAGTGGTCGAGATGTCTTGATGAAGCTTTACAATATCAGTCAGCAAAACTCTTAGGGATCTTTTTGCCATTGTTCTGGTGTTCTGCAGTCCTCAAAATCCTACACCTCTTGGTTTTTTGATTGTCATCTAAAAAGTTTAAGTGAGGATTTAAGAAAAAATCACTCAGCTGATGTTTCTGAGGATAGATGCCTTTCAGAAATCAATTATATCCTGACACTTCATGAAACAAAGAATTCTGATTTTAGGCTTCCTGATCCAGTTTTCCACATTGATCAAGATGAAAATTATAACCAAGAGGAAGAGAAGAGAATTGGTAAAGAATGGTATTCCAAATGCAATCAAGAGCAAAGATATGTTGTTAAAACCATTCTGCAAGCCTGTAAAGGAAGAGGAGGTGACAAACTCTTTTCTATTGATGGTCCTGGTGAAACTGGTAAAACTTATGTCTACAACACTTTGATGCATATTTTAAGAGGAGATGGAAAGATCTTAATTCCAGTAGCTGCAACATAAATTACAGCAACATTGCTAAAAGGTGGAAGGACAGCTCACTCAAGGTTTAAGTTACCAGCGTCACTTAATGAAACATCAAGATCACTCCCGATCTAAGGCCAAAAAGCATATTGTGAGTTGGAGGCTGGTGCATTGATTATCTGGGATGAAGTAACAATGGTACAAGGACGTCCTCTTGAAGTTCTTGATCTTCTTCTTAGGGGTATGATGAAAAGTAACATCCTATTTGGATATAAAATCATTTTGTTGGGTGGAGACTTCAGGCAATGTTTACCTGTTGTTCCAAGAGGAGGTCAAGCAGCAATAGTAGGAGAATCTCTCAAGCGATGCAACCTCTTCTACTCATTTAAAGTATTTAAGCTCACCTAAAATATGAGAGTAGATTACAACGAGAAATTATTTTTCGAGTGGCTTCTGAAACTTGGAGAAGCCCATCTGCCACATGCATAAGTTTTTGGGGATGATAGCTTCAAGATTCCTGAGCCTTGCATTGCTAAAAGTTCTAGTAGAGCTAATTTTTGGAAATGATCTTGACCTCTCTCCTGTGAGTCATTTAAAAATGTTGCAATCCTGACACCAAGAAATGAAGATTCACTTGATATAAATGATAAGATTGTTAACAAAATCTGTGGTTAACCTAAAATTTACAGCAGCATTGACAATATTGAGTGTGATAATCTAGAGGAATAAAATAATTATCCAATGGAGTTCATTAACTCGCAGACTCCTTCAGGAATGGCTCCACATATACTGAGACTGAAGATAGGATCAATCGTCATGCTGCAGTGTAACTTAAACGCAATAAAATAATTATGAAATGGAACATGCCTGATAATTTAAAATATGGGTGAACATATTTTAGATGCTGAAATCCTTACTGGTTATCATGCTGGTGAACGTGTATTCATTCCTTGGATTAATTTATCTCCAAGCTAAGCTAAGCTTCCATTTTAGCTGAAAAGGTGACAATTTTCTATTAGGCTGTCATTTGTCATGACAATCAACAAGTCCCAAGGTCAGACCTTTGACAAAATTGGACTTTATCTTTCAGCACCAGCTTTTGGACATGGTCAAATATATTTTGCCTTTTCTCAAGTCAGGTGCTTTGAAGATGTGAAAGTTTTTGTGACAGATTACATGAATTAAGGACATATTGGCTCCCAAGTCTGGACTCAAAATGTAGTATATCATGAATTTCTATAGGAGATTCTTTGATGTGTGCAGCCTAATTTTCTTTGCAGGGTTATATGGATAGTTATTAAAGCCTATATACTTTATTTATTTGTTTATATAGAACTTTTTCCTCACTATAACCAAAGGGTAAAAATGAGGCATGGGCATAGCAGGTTACCCAAAAACATTAACATTTAAGAAAAGTTGGATGGGTCCTGAGATATTGCTAATAGGAAATCCTATCAAGCATACAGATAGTAGATAAACAAAACCACTCATCCAAATCTAAATGTTAAATCAAATCAACCAAAAACCACCAACCATTCAGGTAAACCTAACTGAAATTATCAAAACAACCAATAACTAATCACCCTCAAAACTAAACTATGTCCTATCAATTTGAATAAAAGACATCAACCACTCAGCCAAACAAAAAATTAAACCTGTGTTAATTCTTGGCACTTGAGCTCAATTCCGCCGATTTGGTTTTGCACAGGGTATGAGCCACTGAGCAACCAAATTGGACAATATGAGGATCGCTGATTTATAATAAAACTCAATGAAATATGTATGGAGCTATTGCTCTTTATGTTGACCTTTTATTTTAATATCAATTGCAGACTTATATGCACGCTCCCTTTCTTGTCAAAAAACCTCCTCCTTTTATCTTCCATTATACTCTTTATACCTTGGTTCCCCAGCTGGATGCATCCTCAGCTTGGTACTCTTCTATTCTGCTTCCCTTTTCATATTACTCTCATTTGTATCGAATCTCGGCATAAATCCTCTTGATTTGCCGAATGCCTCATTGTGAAGCGCTTAAATTACCAGTACCAGTTCGATTCCAGCGGATTCCATTCATTTCACCATATTGACTTAGGGCTTTAACGTCCAGTCATATTGGAATCACAACATTACCCCTTCCTTGACTGGATGATAGGTTCTTAATGTTTGTATGCTCAAAGGAACTTCATGTGGACTCAATTGATAACATGACCCCCAGCGGGTTCCTTAATAGTTTAGACATCTGTGCCAGTCTTCTTGATAATCTTGAATGGGCTGACCCAAATGACAGAGAGCTTATTTTTTCGTCCAAATTCATGCTTATTATGGAACAAAACGTAATCCTCTACAGCAAACAATGGAAGACCGCTCCATCGCTTCTGGTCAGACACCTGGTCATGGATTTTCTTCGCTAGACTGGTGGAGTAGGCTTCCATTTGCAACTTGATTAAAGCATCCATAAATTTGATTCAGATATCACTGAGGATTCACCCCACCGGTGTCCTCTACACATGAATATAACAAGGCAGGCAAAGCTGGATGTCGACCATACAGCAGTTGAAATAGGCTCTTACCAGTGGCCAAATGATAGCTGATACTATAAGCAAACACAGCAGTAGGTAGAAGGGCACTCCATTCTGAGGGTCGATCCATTATCAATTTGTGGAGTATGTTCACTAGAGTTCCATTGACTCGCTCCACCATCCCATTGGATTTCAGATGATAGGGGGTGGTCAAAACCCCACAAATAGCCATCAACTCATTTAACTTCAGCAGAATATGCAAAGTGAAGTTGGTTCCATTGTCCATCAGAATAAACTGCAGGCATCCATGCCACTGTATAATGCACTCCATAATGAGCTTGGCAGTGGTGACTGCACCCAAGTCGCTAATAGCCCTAGCTTCCACCCATTAGGTCAAGTGATCGATAGTGAAAATTATATACTTGGATCGATTGGCACTATTTGGCAGAGGTCCCACTACATCAATGGAAACGGTGTGCCATGCAAACTGGAAGTTTCAATAGTTGGTAGGTAGTTTTCTTGCGGAAAGGTTTTTCTACTTGACACTGATGGCAGCAGCTAACCGTTTCCAATACATCATAATGCATGCTTTCCAGAAGTATCAGGGTTGTAAGAATTCTAGCATCTTCTGCAATCCTCCATAGCCAACAGCCCAATAAGCATCTATAATTATCGAGGGTCAGGCCAAAGGCTTAGGGAAACTCAGTGTCTGGTCACCAATCCGCTTATATAGTTCTCCCTCATGTAGAAGGGTATCTTCCCAAAGTCCATCTAGTACCTTGATCAAATGCGGCAGCTCATCCTGGTATTTATTTACCACCATCTTCTCATATATTATGTCAGCTAGATCCACTGTGATTGCAACTGTTGGCAGCCTAGAGAGATAATACAAATTTTGATGTTTTGCTCCCAGTTGATGCAAAATATCAAAATCATATGCTTGCAGCTTCAACGCCCAACGTGCAAGCTGTCCTTCCAGTTCATGCAGATTCTTCAACCAACGCAAGGAAGCATGGTTGTCAAGAGAGTGTCTGTAACTCTCTTGTTCCCAGCAAGGTGATGTGGGATGTGAACCCATATTGCTAGGGAACTAGCCATTAAAAGAATGGAAAATGAGGCACCTATAATGATGCTTGAGCAAAAGGTAACCCAGGCGAGGGTATAAGGCACCACATATGAGACCAGGTAAGTAAGAAACCTCCCAACTTGAGTAGACACCAAAGGGGAGTCCATCGTCAAGGGTAATTGGGTGCTAGTAGACTTGGGTGTCTTGGTCTGGATGGGACCTAAACGGCCCAAGAAATCACCTGAGATTTGGGTAAATGGTGATAATAAGTAGAGGCCCACATGGTTGGAGACCTCCCTGAAGAGGTCCACCACCAAGTTCACCCAAGTAACCATTTTAAAAAATGTAGATATAACGGGTAAAATTTATTTAAGAAAGTCAACCAACAAGGAATGTTGGCCACAAAAACATATTTAAAGTGGGCTGAGGAAATTCAGGTTCTGCGGAAGTGCGCCCAAGCCTTGACACTCCAATAAACAGATGCTTCCGTCCGTTTTAGTAAAATATACCAAAAGTGCCTTTACTCAAGTAATCGATTGAAGCCATATTTTACCTGAGCTTAAAATTTCATAGCTTGAGTGGGACTCGAACCCTTGCTCTCCAACCAAGTGAATTGAACTATCTTTGTTTACAACGCAAATCGTCCATTTTAGTGCTTGAGCAGAGATAAGAGGCTGGGCGTTTTGCACCCCATTAGTATCAACCTGGGCCTGCTTGGCTTGCACCCAGCGTTGATCTAAGGTGTGTTTCAGGTCAGGAAGAGCCTGAAGCTTCACCTTCTGGGCCTCTTGTCGCCCAGCCTTATCTTTAGCATTGGTTCCTACTATAAAGTCATCCAACCATGACATTACCCTCTCCTCCTTCTTGGGCTCCACCCCCTCCAGGGGCGTTTGCTAAGGAGAAGTTTTTATGTGCTGGTGGCAACTTCATAGCAGTAACGGCCAGCTTAGGCTGAGATCCTGCAGCCTCAGGAAAATGATTATGGAAGGATTTGATCAGGTCTTGAGCATGTACACAATCCCATGCTGGCACCCAACTGTTCTCTGCTGCGTCAAACCCTTTCCAGGATACCAGGTACTCAAGGCGTCGCTTAATTTGGTGGGAGGCTACTATTTCCTCCACTTCCCATTATGGTGCCCCATCCACAAGATAAGCCTTGGGAGTCACAGGAGGAGGTCCCTCAAACAATGTCAACTTGCTTTCATGAAAGACAAAGAAGATCTGAAATGCGGAGGGAAGATCCAACTGGTATGAGGCATGTCCCACCTTTCTAACTACACGGTAAGGATCAATCCTCTTTGGACCAGCTTTTTGCATGGCTGCTTGATAGGGATGTTGTGAGCATCAAGCATCATGAGATCCCCTTCCTTGTATGCTGGAACCACTCAGCGTTTTCCATCAGCATTCTCCTTATAAACCAGCATAGCCGCCTCCAAACTTGTGGACACCCCCTGATGGACCTTCTTGATAGTCTTGGCAAAGTCCAGCACCGCTTCCACTTTAGAACCACAGCTGGGCTCCATGTTAAAAGCTGGGTTAAAGCCATGGTTAGCAAAAAAAGGTGAACAACTGATTGATGAATGCAAAGTGTTGTTGTAGCTAAACTGGGCCATTGGAAGGTGAGGAACCCAATCTGAATGGTCTGCGGTGGTGTAACAACACAGAAATTGTTCCAAGCACTGGTTTACTCGCTCAGCCTGCCCATCTGATTGGGAGTGATAAGCAGTTGAACGGCAGGGGCAGATCTGAAGAGTTTTACACAACTCTTCCCAAAAGATGGAGGTGAACTGGGGTACCCGGTCACTAATGATTTCTTGAGGAACCCCATGAAGCGCAAATACATGGGCGACGAAGAGCCTGGCCATTTCAGCGGCAGTTATAGTTGTTCTGCAAGGAATAAAGTGGGAGAACTTTGCGAAGTGGTCCACCACCACCATGATTGCATCATACCCATCTGAAATGGGTAACTCCACAATGAAATCCACTGATAGGGAAGTCCAGGGCCCTTCAGCCTTTTGGACTATACCAGCAACCCTGCTAAAGGTTGCCGATTGTGTTTCATTTGATTGCAGATCAGGCACTCTTTACAATACCGCCCTACCTGAACAGGTAAGTCCTTCCAATTGTAAGCGTGTCGTAGCAACTCCAAGGTCTTTGCTTTTCCAGGATGACCAACGGTGATTCCGTCATGATGGTCCTGGATGATCTCCAGGCGCAGTGGACCAGCAGAAACACATAGGCGCCCCTGAAACCGCACCATCTCATCCTTCATGTGATAACCCCTGGATAAGTCCTCCTGATTCAGGGCGCTCTTAGTGAGAACAACAGCATATTTGGCTGATAATGGCTGAGAAAGAACTACCTTTCTAAACATGCTATACTCTGCTGCATTTTCCAAAGGAATGAGTACTGGCGTATGTACCGTGGACTAGGAAGTTGAGGCAGAATCATACTCGGTGGAATCATCAACTGGGTGTTGTGAATCTCTACCTCCTTTGGATTGGGAGCCAAAGCAGGGTTGCGGCTCAAAGCATCCGCCAAACCATTCTCCTTGCCATTGATGAACTCATAGGAAAATGTAAATAGGGCAAGGGTCTCATGCCAATGGGTCTGACGTGGAGTTAGAACATGTGGAGCACGGTAGTACAACAGGACTCGGTGGTCTGTGCGTACCCAGAATGGTTGGAAGGAGCCATGTAAGTGATGACGCCAATAAATCAGCGCCTCCACCACTGCTAATAACTCCTTGTCATACACGGCTTAATTTAACTCATGCAGAGACATTTTTCTTGAAAAATATCCCACGGGATGCTCAGACCCATCTTCACCCACCTGTAACAGGGCAGCTGCAATGGCGAAGTTGGAAGCATCTGAGGACACAATGAACTCCTTGGCAGGGTCAACATGGCGAAGGATGGATGTGGATAACAGGGTGCGCTTCACTGCTTGAAAAGCATCCTCCAAAATGGGGACCACTGAAACACCTTGGCACCGCTAGCCTTATATAAGGGAGCTGCCACCTCAGAGAGATTGGTGTGTGAACTTCTTGAGGAATGTACACGTCCCCAAAAGCTCCTCAGTTTCTTGACAGAGGTGGGGGTAGGCCACTCATGAATGGCCTTCTCCTTGTCTGGAGTTATCATATGGCCCTGGTCAAAAACGACGTTGCCCAGAAAAGTAACCTGGGACTTGAAGAATTCACATTTACTAATCTTGAAGGTAAGGCAAGCGGCCCTCAATCTCTCCACTACTTGTCAAAGGTGTACTGCATGCATCTCATGATTGGGGGAAAACACCAGAATGTCATCCATGTAGGCAACCGCAAATACCCTCAACAAGTCTCCCAACGCAGCATCAATGCGGCGTTGAAAGATGGCAGGGGCATTCTTAAGACCAAAGGGCATAACCCAGAACTGGAAAATCCCTTTTCTGGTGCAGAATGCGGTTAACCATTCCCGGCCCTTCTTTATCCAGATTTTATTGAACGCGATGAGGCAGTCCAGCTTGAGAAGACCTTCGCCTTCTCCACATAGCGCGTGATCTGGGAATCTAAAGGGATGGGATGAAGGTCGGGTACAGTCACATTGTTTAAATTTTCATAATTGACACACGGACATAAAGTTCCATCAGCCTTCTCCACAAAGAGCAGTGGGGAGCAAACAGGGAGGTACGCTGAAAGATGGCACCTTTGGCCAACTGCTCCTTCACCCATACATCTAAAACCTCTTCCTCCCGGACAGTCAATGGGTATATGGGGGAAGAAATATGTACCAGATCCACAGTAAGTTTAAATTCACAACCAAACTTGAAATGTTCTGGTAGCGTACTAGCTAAAGATGCATCAAAAGAAGATGCTAACTCCTCTAAACAGGAAGGTAAGGAAAGTCCCACAGTGGGCTAAGCAAAGGGGCAAGATATGAACTGGGAACATCGGGCCAATGGGGTAATTTGCCCAGGGCGTTATCCTCAGACAAAGGAACAATCAACTGGTGACCATTTTTCAAAGACAAGGATAAAGTGTTTTCTTTCAAATTATTTCTAACGTCAAACTTCCACCACCACTCAACACCCAAAATGATGGGAAACAAGAGGTTCTTGATAGCTTGAAACTGGTCAGACAATAGATAAGAACCTACTTGGAAATTGACTGACTCCATGATGTTTAGTGTGGGGATACCTTGAGAAGCTCCGCCTTTAACCATACCACCTGGCGAATAACTCAACTCAAGGTAGTCAGCAAGGTTTTGGTCAATAAAATTATTCGAGGCACCAGTATCCACCAAAATAGTTGTGCTGAACTTTCCATAAGAAGTTGATAAGGGTAGCAGTCAACAAGAAGTATCCAGAATGGGACTTATTCAACGCAGAAAACGCCATCAACTCACCAGAAAATTCTTCCTCTGGCTTGAACAAGCCATCAGGGTATGTTTTGGAATCATAGAAGGGGAAGTATAATGGGCCACTCTTACTACTGAGGCCACAAATCCTACCACACCTTCTGCAGGTGCATATACATCTTTATATTTGTGATGAATTTCCTTTTCAACTTCTCGAGAACCCCTAATCATGGTAGAGGTCAAACGAGGGTTCTCAGGAGTAATCTGATATATGGAAATGGGGTCCTCATCCAGACCATATGAGCAAATAAACGTTTTGTTTTGGGATAAATTGCTCACGTTATAAAACACATTTTTTGGCTCAAATGAACCCCCACTCATTCCAAGGGTTTGGTGTGCATCATTATCCAGGGCCATCACCCCCAAGCCCAGAGCTGATGCCTCGGCATGCACCTTGGAAATGTGTTGGGGAGAAAAAATGATAACGGAATCATTTTTTTTGTTTAAATTCAGGTTTGGACCCTTTGATGTTCCCTATTTCTGCTGAGATGGGGAGGAAATCAGTGGAAAGCATCTCCTGATTCAAGGAAATCTCACTAGTTGAGGACGCGATATTTATAAGGATGACCATGGGTGACATCATCACGGCAGAATCATCTGAAACCTTTACTTCATTCTTGGGGCTAGACACCTGTACAGTTTCAAATTTAGAAGGAGTTAAAGGATTATAAGGATAAGATTCCTTCATTTTAAGAGGCGCGCGCGACTTTTCTGGTTCCCATATTTATATGTTTTGATCCGATGATGGCCAAATTACCTAGCTCTTTCTGGGTTGGGGCGGGGAAACTACCCAAAAGGGTTTTGAGAAGATGATCACGAAAAGTCTGAGACCATCAGGTGCGAGCAGGAAGGGTGGACACTACCCAATTGGTAGTTGCAAAAATAACGCCGAGATGTATTAATACAAAACCTAATGAGAAAACTGTGGTGAGCACCATTGTGGCAGTGATAAATGGCCAGCACACCCAATTTACTAATATTGGAAGTCCCACACGGATAATTTGTATGCTCATATAATAAAAAGGTTGGTTGACTAATGTCAAGAGAGTGTCTGTAACTCTCTTGTTCCCAGCAAGGTGATGTGGGATGTGAACCCATATTGCTAGGGAACTAGCCATTAAAAGAATGGAAAATGAGGCACCTATAATGATGCTTGAGCAAAAGGTAACCCAGGCGAGGGTATAAGGCACCACATATGAGACCAGGTAAGTAAGAAACCTCCCAACTTGAGTAGACACCAAAGGGGAGTCCATCGTCAAGGGTAATTGGGTGCTAGTAGACTTGGGTGTCTTGGTCTGGAGGGGACCTAAACGGCCCAAGAAAGCACCTGAGATTTGGGTAAATGGTGATAATAAGTAGAGGCCCACATGGTTGGAGACCTCCCTGAAGAGGTCCACCACCAAGTTCACCCAAGTAACCATTTTAAAAAATGTAAATATAACGGGTAAAATTTATTTAAGAAAGTCAACCAACAAGGAATGTTGGCCGCAAAAACATAAAGTGGGCTGGGGAAATTCAGGTTCTGCGGAAGTGCGCCCAAGCCTTGACACTCCAATAAACAGATGCTTCCGTCCGTTTTAATAAAATATACCAAAAGTGCCTTTACTCAAGTAATCGATTGAAGCCATATTTTACCTGAGCTTAAAATTTCATAGCTTTAGTGGGACTCGAACCCTTGCTCTCCAACCAAGTGAATTGAAACATCTTTGTTTATAACGTAAATCGTCCATTTTAGTGCTTGAGCCGAGATAAGAGGCTGGGCGTTTTGCACCCCATTAGTATCAACCTGGGAATGCTTAGCTTGCACCCAACGTTGATCTAAGGTGTGTTTCAGGTCAGGAAGAGCCTGAAGCTTCTTCTTCTGGGCCTCCTGTCACCCAGCCTTGTCTTTAGCATTGGTTCCTACTATAAAGTCATCCAACCATGACAATGGTCCATTACAACTTGGAATTGTACCTCATGCAGGTATACTCGAAACTGTTTATAAGCATAAATTACTGCTAAACATTCTCAATCAGTAACAGTGTAGTTCCATTTGTGACAGTTCAAACTTTGACTACAGAAGGCAACAGGATGCTCCACGCCATCATCGTCCTTCTGAGATAATACTGCCCCTATAGTGGAGAGCAAGGCATCCATTTGCACTATGAACAGCTTATCAAAGTTGGGGTATTGCAAAATGGGTGCACTTGCCAATATGGTATGCAATACATCGAAAGTGTTCTGACATCATTCCATCTATTAAAAAGAAGCATTTTTCTTTAATAGCTCAAAAAGCGGGGCCCCAATGCAGCTGAAATTGGGAATGAACTGTCAGTAATATCTAACTATTCCCAGAAACACTTGAATGTCCCACTTATTCACTGGGCGAGTCATCATGCTTATCACTTCCACTTTAGCTGGCTGCAGTTTAAGACCATGTGAATCCATGACAAACCCAAGGTATTCTAATTGCTCTTTAAAGAAATGGCACTTTTGAGGCTTAATTTTGATATTAGCAGTGGCAAGGCGCTGAAACACTTGCTCCAAGTGGTCTAGGTACTCTGTAAATGTCCGCGAAAACACATTGATGTTGTCAAGGTAAACTAAGATGCAGAACAGCTTTAAATCACCTAAAATCATATCCATGGCACGCTGGAATGTTACTGGAGCATTACACAACCCTTGCGGCATGCGTGTTGGCTGGAACAATCCTCTCAAGGTGATGATCACACATTTTTCCCATTCCATTAATGGCAATTTGATCTGCCAACACCCCAAGATCAGATCCATGGTGAAAAAATAGTTCACCCCACCCAATTGGTCTAATGCATCATCAATCCACAGAAGAGGGTAAGAATTCTTCTTTGTGACATTATTGAGTTTATGATAGTCAATAACCACCCAAATTGAGCCATCCTTCTTCTTTACAATGAGCACAGGCGACGCCCACAGACTGTTTGATGGCTCTAGCATACCTTGCTTGATAAGCTTATCCACATCATTGGAGACAACCTCTTCCGCTGCTCTATAACTTCTAATAGGACACAAACAAATGGGAGGGTGATCCCCCATATCAATCCAATGTATAACCCCTTGAGCGCACCCCAAATCATGATTGTCTTGTGCAAAATTATCTCAGTACTTTTCAAATAACGCCATAGCCTTACCTTGCTGATCCACTGATAGTCTCGTGAGTGCTTCCCATGGAACTACAGTCAGTACGCCAAATGAGGAGTGAGCCAGTAGTCTGAGATCTTCCCAGGAGCCAAATTCATAAATATGACAAACTTCCCTGATAGGGATGAAATGTAGGTAAGCCACCACTTGGTGCCACCTGATTGTTATTGTCTCCTTCTGTAGGTTCATGAGCAGCACCTTCACCTCCCCATTCCCAGGAAGCAGTAACCCTGAAGCCACGTGTGGTTCAGGCTGCAAGTGCTGATGAGGTGCCAGGATTTCTCCATAAAGCCCCTTAGGGACTTCAATTTTGAGCCCAGTCCCTATTATGCCCTGATGTCCGGATGGTAAGCTTAAAGAGCGCGTTGCTCAAAGCGGGATTCCCTTATACTCATATATATGGTTGGGGATGATCTTAGTCCACCGACTCAATTGCTGGTAGCAAACAGGGATTACTCCATCACTGTATGCTAGATTGATCTGACTGGAGTGGACTGGATCCGTTGGGATTCCACCAGAGAAAAAATATACTGGAATTTGTTGACCAAATATGGTAAGGGTTTCTTCCACCATATCTATCACAATGCCAAATTTCCTCATGAAAGCTGCGCCAATTAACATATTTTAGTGGTTATTTGGAAAAACCACCGCTGGAGCAGACACCTGGAATAACCCAAATCGTAGAGGCAATATGCTATATGCTCCTTCCAACACTGTGCTGTGCATTCCCGCAGTCCCATATACTATGCAATGGTACACATCCAGTTTCAACATAAGTTTAGCCACCAACTGAGTGAAGCCTATGTTCAAGGTGCTCCCATATCTATGATAATGCAGAGTTTTGTGTTTTGAACCATATATCACAATAAGTACATTCTGAGTAAGAAGAATCATTGGTGTGTATTGCTTGTATGTTCAAGGGCTTTGTGCTACTCAAAAAAGAAGAAATGCCCTTGCCAACTTGAGGATACTCACTAGCAATTTTCTCTACCAGAATGGCTACGGTAACCCCTACTAAAGGAGAGACATTCAGTGAAGGATCCAGTTTGCTAATACCAGCTTGTTCAAGGATCTGCCGCACATATGGCTTCTGCACATCCTGGTGAAACTTGGCCTGATGGGGTGAGCCTTTACTTATGAAAGTGGAAGCAGGGGTATCCAATGAAAGCTGCAGGCATAACACATCATCCAATTGAGGTTCACTTTTTTCCAAAAAATGGTTGGGAGTGTTGGGGACAAGTGAAATGGGCTTAGCAGAGATAGAGCATCCCATCTCTACTCCACTTGAGCTTTTCCTGCTCAATTATCTTTGTTGGTATTTCAAACACACGTGGGTGGCTAGGGCAATTGGCTGCATAATGCCCTCTTTGTCCGCACTGGAAGCAAGTGTTCATAAAAGGTGCGCATATATAGTTAGGGGTGGAAGAACCAGGTTGAATGTTTCCAG
Source organism: Massospora cicadina (assembly GCA_022478985.1). NCBI lineage: Eukaryota > Fungi > Entomophthoromycota > Entomophthoromycetes > Entomophthorales > Entomophthoraceae > Massospora > Massospora cicadina. Next base: position 37,179 of record JAKSZP010015132.1, read on the forward strand.
GAAAGTTCTAAGGTCACGGACAAACTGGTGAAGCGTACTTAGGCTGGAAATGCTATTGACTCATGTGAGAGATGAATATATTCCAGCAGCTGATAACCCAGTCACTGTGGCCTATATGCTGCAAGGGTTGGAGTGGGGGCAACAGTGATTTTCTGGGCTACGTTGGGGGTGCTGTTCATGGTGGAGAGCTGACATAAAGTATTCACAATTTGGATGAGTCCAGTATCCCCATCCAGCACATGGGACAGCTTTATTAAGCTCCCAATATGGTTTGACAGCTGCCATCATTGCTATACCCACCTCCTCATTAGATAAGACATTGGCACCCAACAACACATGAGCCTCATTAGTGAATCACTCCACAAACTGCGTTAAAGACTCATTTTTTTAAAAAGATATTGTTAAAAAATCTGCCTTGCATTGAGCCAATTTTTGCTTTTGCCCCCAAACAGGTGAATTACAGTCTCCTTCACCTCTTGGTACACTACAGTACTGTCTTTAAGATAATAAGTAATTTGATCAGCACTTGAAACATCCAACGCAGATAACAATAGGTTAGCTTTTCATTGATTGGAAGCCCCCTCTATGGCAAACTCAAACCACTTGAAAAACCCATGTATTTTACCATCATGGTTAAATGAGGGCATCCTGTCACTGAAAATTTCTTTTTCCTTAATGATCTTATCTAATTTATACTCTGCACATTCTAGCCACTCCATCGCGCTGCTCAAAAGGTTGGTAAGTTGGTTGGCATGGTCACCCACCAGAAGCAGTTGGCAGAAGGCATAGTTGAGCTGCTCAGTAATATTCTTGTTCTCCTGAAACAACACTGTTTGCGCCTGAAGTAAGGTATCCATAGCAAGCTTCAGTTCCCCATAGTGAGTTATTTTAACCACCGGGGGTAGCACCTCATCAGATCAAGCTGGATGCGCCATAAGTACCATTGATGAATTTGTGATTAGTTGATCAATGGGCTCCCCTATAGTGAGCACCACTGTTAATTCACGGCGGTTGAGCTCGATTCCGCCGAGTTGGTTTTGCACAGGGTATGAGCCACTGAGCAACCAAATCAGATGATATGAGGATTGTCGATTTATAATAAAACTTAATGAAATATGTATGGAGCTATCACCCCTTATGTTGACCTTTTATTTTAATATCAATTGCAGACTTATCTGCGCGCTCCCTTCTTGTCAAAAAACCTCCTCCTTTTATCTTCCATCAGACTCTTTATACCTTGGTTCCCCAGCTGGATGTGTCCTCAGCTTGGTACTCTTCTATTCTGCTTCCCTTTTCATATTACTCTCATTTGTATCGAATCTCGGCATAAATCCTCTTGATTTGCCGAATGCCTCATTGTGAAGCACTTAAATTACCAGTACCGGTTCGATTCCAGCGGATTCCATTCATTCCACCATATTGACTTAGGGCTTTATTGTCCAGTCATATTGGAATCGCGACAACCTGGTAGTCGTGGGACTACCGGTAGACATGGAATCATGGGCAGACTTGTTCTTTGGGAAGGAATAAAGGGTTGGTTAAAAATGTTGTCAAAGCACAAGTTATTAATGTTCTCATTGTCTGTTTTCTTGCTAGCTAGCCGTACGCTTGATCTGAGTCGCTTTGGGGGCACGTCAGATGACTCAGGTATTGGAGATGCGGGCCGCTTGGGCGCTGACAGGGTTTCGTCAATCTTCAAATGGTTGCCATTGTCTAAGTTCTCGGCCGATTTCTTTGATTTTAGTCTCAAACGATAGGCCTGTTACGCTCTGCATAGGATTTGCCGGTTTTCAGTTTGAAATTTTTGGTTCAAGTTTTATCGTGATTTTTAGGTCGAGGCATTTCAAATTTTTGAGTTCAAATGTTATCATTTTCTGTGAGTGCTTCTGGTACTCGGAATTGGTGGTATTAAAGAGATTTAGTTCTGAGGATCACAACGCACTTTGTATTTTCGCAATTGGACTTGTAATTCCTGAGATATTTAAGTTTTAGTGGAGCAATTTAGAAATTTTCAGCGCAAAAACACCCTCACGCAGATAAAGCCTAGAGGCGACTGAAGTCAGTTGTCAAAATTCTCAGTAATATTGGTGGAAGGGCGCCGAGTGACTCTATCACCTGACACCTGGTTTGCTGGGATTGGTTGAGCGGTTCATGAGATAGTGGTATGCTGAAAGTACATTAAAACATAACAGTCGATTTTTGCGAAATGTGCGGGCAAGACATTACATTCTTATGGATTCCATGTCAAAAAAACCTATTGAATCAAAGAACACCAAACTGCTATCCAAAATCTCTTTATACTTAAAATCATCGAGTATGTGACATCTTTTTTTAGTACTAGATGGTCCTATGTGACATCTTCCAAACTACTAAATCAACTTCTACTTAACTTGCCAAAAGTATTTTATTAATTAGGTGAACCAAATTAGGCGGGTTTTTAAAATATAAAACCTAACATCCAGATACCCGTGCTTTGCTACGGTATTTAGTTTATTAGATGATAAGCTCACATTGTAGCCTATAGGCTGTGCCAGCACTACTCTCGAGCTACTTGGACTAACAGCTTCGCTGTTGCCCTCGTGGCTGGTGAGCCGATTATCCTAACTACTTAATCTACTTAAACTCTAATACTGATTTTTGTTGAGTCTCAGGTGAGCAATTTAACGAATTATTTGATAATATTTGCCAACTCTTACCCATTCACCCAAATAGATTGCTCCTATCAGACTTAAAGGTTTCAGATGTCAGTCAGTACATCAGTACATCAGTGAAATTTTTTTAAGTAGATATTAAATTAGGTAGCATTTTAATTGTGGTGGTTTAGGAAATCATCCTATAAATAAATCATTATAAATACATGTTTATTTCAACACCTACTCCTAGACTATTTACCAATCTCAGATAAACTTGACACAGATATTCTATGAAATATATAATTAATTGTTCAGTTGACTTGATTAGTCTATTGTTTCAGATATAAGGTTATCAGTTTTTACTTATAGTTTTTGTTATTTAGTTAATTTTATTAGTCAATTATATGATAAACTTTCAGATATCTATCTATATTACCTCATTTTATTTATTTGGTTGATTTAATTAGTCATCTATAGTAAATTTACTGATCACTATATAAATTAATTCTTTTTAGATCTCTTTGATTTAATTGGTCAATCTATACTAAATTTACTGATTAACATTTACAATAATTAATTTTAGTTCTAGTTGATTTTATTGGTCAACTTATGCAAAACAATCCACACCTATAATAATTTAAGCTCATCATGCATGTAAGGAGAGTGTCTATAACTCTCCTGTTCCCTGCATGGCAGTGCGTGGTGCACCAAGACAATGCCAGGGAACTAGCCATTAGGGCCAACATGATTAGAGCCCAGCAGAGGGTGCTGGAGCAATAACCACTTAGGCATAAAATGGTGAATTTTATAATAAAACCCCATATAAGGGCAAAATGGTGCACATATCAGATGGGGTTAGGTGACCCAGGTTGGAGGGATCCTGGGCAGACAAATGGTGCATGAAGGGAGAGCTGGATGGTACTTGCCATAGCAAGTGTAACAGAGCACGAGACCTCCTCAAAGAGGTTTGTGCATAGGAGCATTCAGAATATCATAAAATTAAAATAACTTAAAATGGGGTATAGGTTTATTCAGGAAGTTGACCAACAAGGAATGTTGGTCAGGGAAAATGTAAAAAAGCTCAGATGGGGAAATTGGGGTTATGCCGCAGTGGGCCCAAGAAGCAGCTCACCAATAGGGTAATACTGCCATCTAAGTTAGTAAAATAGGCTAAAACTGACTTCACTCAAGTTATCAACTGAAGTTGGATTTGACCTGTGCGCGTTATTTCATAGGTGGAATGGGTTTTGAACCCTCGTTCCTCAACTAAGTGAACTGAACCATCCGCCTTTATTTGGTAGATAGTACGTTTTAATGCTTGTCCCATTGTCAGGGGCTGTGCACTCAGCACCCCACTAGGACCAACTTGTGCATATTTTGCCCTTACCCAGCGCTGATCTAGGGTGTGCTTCAGGTCTGGGAGGCCCTGTAACTTCACCTTTTGGGCCTCCAAGCGCCCAGCCTTATCTTTGGGGTTGGTCCCCACTATTATGTCATGTTCACATGACATTACCCTCTTCTCCTGATGGGGCTCAACCCCCCCTCCAGGGGCTTTCACCAGGGAAAAGTTTTTGTGGGCAGGGGCCAATTTCATGGCAGCGACAGTCAGTTTTGGTTGGGATCTGGCAGCCTGGGGAAAACGCTGGTAGAAGGCGTCAATCAGTTCTTGGGCATGCACACAGTCATGCACTGGAACCTAACTGTTTTCTGCAGCGTCAAAGCCCTTCCAGGATACCAGGTACTTGAGTCTTCTTTTAACATGGTGTGAGGCAACTATTTCTTCCACCTCCCACTCTGGCGCCCCATTCATGAAATAGGCCTCAGGTGTCTCTGGTGGGGGGCCCTCTAACAACATTAGTTTGCTCTCATGAAACACTGAGAATATCTGGAATGAGGGGGGGAGATCTAGCTGGTATTAGGCATGGCCCACCTATCTAACAATGCGATAGGGCCAATCCTCTTTGGTCCCAGCTTCTTACATGGCTGCTTGATTGGGATGTTATGAGCATCAAGCATCATGAGATCCCCTTCCTTGTATGCGAGACCCACTTGGCACTTCCCATCAGCGTTCTCCTTATATACCTGCATAGCCGCCTCCAAGCTTGTGGAAACCCCCTGGTGGATCTTCTTGATTGTCTTGGCAAAGTCCACCACCGCTTCAACCTTTGACCCACAGCTGGGCTCCATGTTAAAGGCGGGGTTAAAGCCATGGCTGGCGAAAAATGGGGAACAGCCAATCGAAGAGTGCAAGGTCTTGTAGCTAAACTGGGCCATAGGAAGGTGAGAAGCTAATCTGAAA
>JAKSZP010015133.1:0-41980 GCA_022478985.1 Massospora cicadina
ATTTTTGTTTAGTTTTTCGGGTGAGCAATTTGGTGAATTCTTTGGTAATATTCGCCAATTATCACCCACTCGCCCAAATAGATTGAACTTATCAGACTCGATTAGTTACAAATGAGCAATTTGGTGAATTTTTTTGCTAATAATGGCCAATTCTCACTTACTCGCCCAAATAATTTGACCCTATCAGACTCGATTAGTTTCAGGTGAGCAAACTGGTGAATTATTTGCTAATAATGGCCAATTCTCGCCTACTCGCCCAAATAGATTGAACTTATCAGGCTCGAAGGTTTCAGATGTCAATCAATAAGTCAGTACGTCAGTGAATGTGTTTTATTAAGTAGATAATTAGTGGAGTTTTATTTCAGCATCATTTATACAACGCATCTCAGCTAGCAGTTTGGTGATTATTTGATTGATTTGATGGCCAGAAATAAAAGCTCCAGATTGAAGAACCAATTTCTAGACTATTATTAGCGAGCAAAGCATCTGACGGTAGCAAGTTAGTATAAAACAGCTTAAGCCAAATACAAATTTGGTATTTACGCTGCTTATCGAATCAGTATATCTACAGGTTGATAATATAAACCTGAGTTATTATTACAATGAACAAATATTATCTGTCAATAGTTTAAATAAAGCGGCACACAATAAAACCAGTATTTGTAATCAAACCTTTAGACGAAACCTCGATAATAAAGCTGCATAATGTGACATAAATTGTTTTGCATGGGCTATTAGCTCATTATAATATAGCATGCATGTTCAAACAGCCAATTAGCTTAGAGAATCGATAATTATGTAAATTGTTATTTGATATTGTAGATGTATATTAATAATAGATCACACTAGATTTCATGCGCCTTAAGGCTGGGTCCCAAATCAAACTGCAAGGTGGAAGTGATGATTTAATTGGAGACTATAAATTAGCGTAGTAATGAGTTAAGTAATCAGCGATGTACTTTTTTCAATTATCAGTGGTGCTTGGCCTTTTGGGAGGACTCAATCAAGTCCTTACCTCCGAAACTACAGAAGAGTTTAGAATCAAACCAGATGAACCCTACATATTTAACTTTAGTTCTAAAAAATGTAACAATACAGATGGTGCTGGAGCTGCTGGAGCTGGAACTGCTAGAGCTCGTGCTCATGTAAACTTCATAGCGGAAGATGAATCCGGAAAACCTATAAGTGGACCTCCTTACTTGTTCCCTGTAGAATATGATAAAGGCTTTCTTAATCAGGGGCTAGAGAACCATAATGCTATTATGTGGGGAGATTTTAATTCGAGTCAGTGGAATAGAACATTTCTCAATTCCACAGAGCCTGATATGGCCTCTTTCAAAGCGACTATGTTGGTTTTCATTAGCGAAAATCGTACTGAGGGCGCTATGTATATTCTCCCTAAAGATCCTAAAAACAAGTCTGCCAAAGCTCCCAGTGAGTTTTTCCTTAAACAATACGATTATTGTAAATATGTAACAAAGTCGTTTAAGTTTATTATACAAGAAGGAGCGTCAGATAAAGGGAAACCAGGAGGAAAATATCGAAGATAACTTTACTACGATGTGCGGTGAGAACCTAAAAGTATTTGGTAAGAATAAGATTATACCTTGATTATGGTATTCGAGAAATTAAATGGTTTATAATACTTTGATGCGATATTTTAATTTTCATCTATTTTGTTTAAAATATTACTTCCAGAACAATTTAGCCTTTCATACTGTTACTAATAATAGTCTTTACTTTACTAAAAATTAAAGCGTGGTGTTTTTATTTTGAAAGAAGCCTAAAGTTAAGGATAATCCACTCTTGCACAAAAAATACTTAAATTATACTGATAGCATAACGAAATGTTATAATTTGGTGAATGACTAGATTCTAAAAATAATTTGTTTATTTGAGGTAAGCCAACCAGGGGACCGACATACCAAGTGCTCAAAGAGCAAAATAAAATAAAAGGCCTTAACAACCCGAAATACTTGTAGAGCGTCTCGAAACAAAACTGAACAAAAATACACCAACCAGGTGGGAAAGTGGCTAACCACTAACAAACCATGGCAGAGGGGGAGGGGGGCCGGAAGGTGATTTGGTACTTAAACCTATGCTGCATCTAACCCTAACTAAGGCAGAAAGCAAAGGTGTGGGGGCATCTGTGGAGTGAGATGCAAAATCATCCAAAAAGAGGGTAAGAGGGTTGAACAAGCCAATTTGGGCCATGCTGGGGGTCTCAAATTAATTAGTGAGGTGGTGCTCAGCATTCATGTGGATATTGGGAATATAGGACACCGCTGAGGCATTTTCAGGGGAAATTGTTTTACGATCTTTTCTGAACTCAGATTGCATCCAAACTTGCACTACAGCATCATTGGCTTCTTTGAGTAGCCGCATGATTTTATATTTCGCGGTGTGGGGAAATTTAGTGGTAAATTTGACCTTGGACAAACCAGATGCCAGCATGGAGACTGATTGAAGGTTGGCGTCATGGGGTGGAATATCTTTAGAGGAGGAAGCTACCGCTATGGCGAGCTGATGGTCACTAAGGAATGGTTCAGCATTCGACTTTGGAACATAACGCTTGGAGTTGGACTGAGCATCAAAGTCAAAGTTCAAAAATTGTCTAGTCAATTTCATCAGTTGAGGACCTCTAAAGATAATTCGAGTAGTAAATTTTGAATGGAGTTAAAAATAAAAATTTATAATTATTAAGTTAACCATTTTATCTTTAAGATCAGAAAATCACTTTTTTATAGCTGAGCAGAAAAGTTATAAAGGTAGATATGGTTTGTTAAAATGTGTATATTAATATCTAATTAGTAAGTCGCATACACTAGTTTGGTTAGTAAACCTCTGTTACACTCCACTTTTGCTAGTTAAATGAAGGTGCTGAGGTCAAGGATGCTGACAAATAGTAGTGATTATGATAAGTACTCATCACACTAACAAAAGTTTGGAAACCAAATCTATATATATAAATGGATGTCGGTATATATATAAGATTTATAGACTCTGACACCATTTGACCGATCACCATGAAAGTTGGTACATATAATTGTTTTTATGGAGAAGGTTTATGAATTTTAAAAATTATTTTATAGTAAAATAAAAATGTTTTATATGTAACAAGCGAAAATCATATATGTTTTTAATGATAATCGGTATATTGTTATGGCTGAGCAGTTTGATATTTGGTTAATTTGATATTTTAAATGGTTTTGCTAACTGGTTAGTTGTTTTGGTTGTTTTGATTTGTTTAGGCTTTTTTCATAAATATGAAGCAGTTGGTAATTGGTTGATTTGGTATATTTAATGGTTTAGCTAAGCAGTTTAGTGGTTTATTAATATGAATCATCTAATAAACTTTAAACATCGTAGCGAAGCACGGGTATCTTGATATTAGTTTTATATAATTTTAAAAACCTGCCCAATTTGGTTCCCATAATTAATAAAATACTTTTAGCAAGTTATTGAAGTTGATTAGTAGTTTGGAAGACGTGTTACAAACATTTAAGTAATTGAGGTGGGTCGACCTTGGGACAAATATACCACACCGAGATTTTTTTAGCCAGCACAGGTTTTGAACTTGTGTTGAACAAAACCTGCACTAGAGTGGAAGCAGGAATTACCCTTCCAGGCTAACCACCCTTTGTTACAAACATTTAATGATTTTTCATAGAGAGATGTTTCGAGTAGCAGTTTGGTGTTATCTAATTGATTCGATAGGTTTATTTCATTTGGCCAAGTGGTTGATAGTTTTTGGTCGAATTGCTAGGACACAGTTTAGTTTTGGAGATGATTAGTTTATTGGTTGATTTGATAAGTTCAGTTAGTTTTGGATAAACTTTGCTGGTCTATATATATAAAAATGGATGTTGGTATATATAGATATATATTGAGATTTATAGACTCTGACACTGTTTGACCAACTACCATGAAAGTTGGCACATATAAGTATTTTTCATAGAGAAGGTTTTTATGCTGTCCAATTTGTTGTAGCTCACCACTAGATGGTGCTGAAGTGCATCAACTTCTACACTGTTCAACCAATCACCATGAAATTTGTATACAAAGGTATTTCAGCATGGAGAATATTTTTATGCTAACCTTTATATTGTCATCAATCCTCAATAATATTGTCTTCAATCCTCAATAATAACAAATAGTGATTGTAACTGTGATTAGTAATTGGTGAGTAAGTTTCAAATGGAATACCATTTCCATTCAAATTGTGTTAAGTGTTGGATGTCAATATACATAACCATTGTTCCTTTATTTATAGGTGAATGACATTTGGGTCACACACAACCAAACATCTTTGGATGCCTCATCTGTCACCAAATATTAAATACTGGAAATTATCACTTTCAATGATTTGATGCATATATCTATCCAAAAAATAGGGTTTAAATCTAAAAACACATATATGTATCCAAAAATGAGGGGTATGTAAATCTAAAAATGCATATATGCATACAAAAATGAGATTTACATAGATTTATTTTAAAAAAATCGAATATTTGTGTTATGATAAGGACCAAAATGAGCTTAAAAAGAGCAATTATTGGCTAAGAAAATTGTGCCAAATTTAAGGCCAAAAAATGGATGATTTTTTTGAAAATCAGTGAAAGGGTTAATTGAAATGGTACCCAAAAATAAAACATTGGAAAATCAACCAGATATGTACAGCAACTGTCAGCTAGTAGAGCTGCTGAAATATCTGAAGAGCAAGACACACAAATTGAAAACCTGCAAGTGAAAACTTCTACTTCAAGAGCTGCTGAACATCTGAAGATCAAGATTCACAAGTTGAAAACCTGCAAGTGTGAGCTTCTACTTCAAGAGCTGCTAAAACATCTCAACAGCACAATGTAAAGTTGCAGATCTTTGAGAAAGAGCTTCTACTTCAAGAGCTGCTGCAACACCCAAAGAGCAAGACACATGACATGAAGCTGAATGTTCACAGTAGACTCAATCAATAATGAGAATCAATCTCAAGAAAGCGGCATTCAATTACAATAAAGACTGCAATTACAGAATGCATTAAAATGTTGTCATTGGCCCAAAGGCTACACTGTGCTTACATTGTAATGCTTTGAAGTTTCAGAAAGAAACGCCTGGCATGTGTTGCTCCAATGGCAAAGTCAATTTGCCATCACTGGCTGAGCCACCAGAACCACTTCTAACTTATATGGCTGGAGCTACTTGAGAGTCCAAACACTTTCTAGAGTATATTTGTAAATACAACTCATGCTTTCAAATGACATTGTTTGGAGCAACAAATATTGTGAGATATGATAATTTCATGCCCACATTTAAAGTGCAAGGACAAGTGTATCATCAGATTGGTTCACTTCTTCCAGTACCCAAAGAAGATCCGCAGTTTTTGAAAATTTATTTTATGGACAATGTGGAGGAGGAGATTGATCAAAGATGCACATTTAGTGAAGCAACAGATGGGGAAATTATTGGTGATTTATGAGCATTATTCCATAAGCAAAACTGTTTGGTCAGAGATTTCAAATATGCATTGGAGAATGCATGAGTGGATGACTTGAAAGTCATTATCAGGGAAGACAAAAGCCATCAAATGGGCATGAAAGATGCTTCAATGCTCCAATGGCCCCTGAAATAGCAGCTGTTATCGTCAGAACAGAGATTACCCAACAAGATATTGTTATTAGCAGATAAGATCAAACCAAGCAACGTGTTTCCAAAACACACCAATTATATGATGCACTTCAATATCCAATACTGTTTCCATGAGGAGAGGATGGATATCATCTTGAATTGTATCAAAATCATCCCATTACAGGTGCTGTGACAACAAAAAATGTCAGTTGTAAGGATTTTATGCATATTGTATCATGATTCAAGTACAACAATCTAACAACATCCTGAAGTGTCATCAACTTTTCCAACAATTCATTGTTGATATGTATGTTAAAGTTGAAATCAAATGACTCAATTACATTCATTACAATCAATCAAAGCTTAGAGTCAAAGAGTATATTCATTTGTGAGATGCAATTGTGAAGGATGGAAAAGTTTCTAACATTGGACAAATAATTATATTTCCAGCTTTGTATACTGGAAGTCCAAGACACATGCATGAATATACTCAAAATGCTCTGAAATATGTTTGAAAATATAGATGTCCAGATCTTTTCATCACGTTACACATGCAATCCATCTTGGACTAAAATCAAATATTTACTTCTGCCTGTCCAGCAACTATCCCATAAGCATGACCTCACAGCAAGATTTTTCAAACAAAAATTGATATGTTTCATGGATCTCATCACTAAGAACCATATATATAGAGAAACTCGCTTCTGGATGTATTCCATTGAATGGCAGAAAAGAGGTCTACCACATCCTCATATCTTAATTTGGTTGGTTGAAAAAATTGTTTTAACTCAAATTGACAATATCATTACTGCTGAGCTGTCCAATCCAGAAAAAGATCCAGATTTATCTCAAATTGTCAAAAAATATGATTCACAGATCATGTGGACTACACAACCCACATTCGCCATGCATGAAAAAATGGAAAATGCACCAAAAAGTATCCACATCAGCTGTTACCAGAAACACAAACTGGTGGCGATGGTTATCTGCTGTACAGATGATGAAAACCAGATGATGGAGGACACACAAAAACTATTAAAATCAATAACGTTGATTTCAAAATTGATAACCAATGGATTGTGCCCTACTCTCCTATGCTTTCAAAATCATTTAATGCGCATATCAATGTAGAGTCTTAAAATTCAGTTAAGTCAATCAAATACATATGTAAATACATTAATAAAGGCAGCAATATGGCAGTTTTCGGACTTAAAAATCCCAATGCACCCATCAATGAAGGTGAACAATTTCAAATGCAACATTATATTAGCAGTAATGAAGCTGTATGGCAAATTCTTGGTTTTGACATTCATGATCACTTTCCTGCTGTCATGCATCTCAGTGTTCACTTGGAAAACATTCAACGAGTCTACTTCACAGAAGAGAATGCACCCCAGAGAGCTGCAGATCCACCAAATGCAACGATAACCACTTTTTTCCAATTGTGTGCAATTGACAAACTCACAAAAACGTTGCTGTATCATGAAGTCCCACACTATTACACTTGGAATCAATCAACAAAGAAGTTTTGCAGAAAAAACGAGGTGCCAGGCATTCTTTGATATCTGGCATATTTTCTACTGGCGCATTAGGATGAGTATATACTGTTCATCTAAATAATTATGAATGCTACTATTTGTGAATGCTGCTTCACGTGGTCAAAGGACCAACATCATTTCAAGCAATCAAAATTTATCATTGATCAAGCGTGTCAGATATACAGAGAAGCATGTTTCAAACTTGTTTTGCTAGAAATTGACCACCATTGAAACAACACATTAGCAGAAGCATCTGAAACATGTCATGCTCACCAAATATGAACTCTGTTTGCCATAATTTTGACAACCTGTGTGCCTTCTGATCTAAAAGATCTATGGGAAAAACAAAAAGTGAGTATGAGCAAAGACATACTTCTCTGAGCACGCAGAGATAACCTCAACCTGGTTCTACAGTATTTGGAAGACATATTCAATGAAGCACTGATATCACTTGAGGATATGTGCATGTCGATTAACAACAAAATCCTTAATAAGCTTGGGCTCTTTTCACTGAAACGTGACAGAAATGATGTTGCCAATAGAGACGTATTGAGAGAAAAACAATATGATGTCAATGTGCTACAAGTTTATGTTGAGGCTCAGAAAGGCTTTTAACAAATGACCAATGACTTGCATACAACACAAATATGGAGAATGTACAAGGCTTAAATGGTGGGGTTCTTTTTCTTGATGCACCAGGAAGCACAGAAAAGACATTTCTTAATTTCATACTCGCCAAAATTAAAATGAAGCATGAGATTGCTCTGGCTGTGGCATCATTTTAGATTGCAGCAAAGCTACACGATGGAGGATGCACAGCACATTCATCTCCCAAGCTGCCATTGAATTTAAATCTAGCTGCAGATCCTCTTTGCAACATTGGAAAAACATCTGGAATGGCAACTGTATTGTAAACATGCCAGCTCATTATTTGTAATGAATGTACCATGGCACATAAGAAATGACTTGAGGCACTTGATCATACTCTGCAAGATTTCTAAAGTGATCAACATCCAATGGGTGAAGCTCTGATACTGCTCACCAGTAATTTCTGTCAAACTTTGCCTGTCATTCCAAGATTAACACCAGCAGATGAGCTGAATGCATGCCCAAAGAAATCAGCTCTCTGGAGACATGTGAAGAAAATTACACTGTTGACAAATATGCATGTAATTTAGTTGGACTGATTCTGCATAAACATTTGCTAAGCAACTTTTGGATATGGGTGATGACAAACTTCCAGTTGATCCTGCAACACAGGAGATTTCATTCCCACTGAACTTCTGTCAACTTCTGTCATCAATTGAAGATCTTGAAAAGAGGGTATTCCCAAACATTGCCAACAACTTCAGGAATCATTATTGGCTTTGTGAGCAAGATATCTTATCTCCAAAAAATGATGATGTCAATCAAATCAATAATAAGATTCATTTGAAAATTCCTGGTGCAGTTATGGAATGCAAATCCATTGACACAGTTACAGAAGAGGATCAAGCTGTTAATTATCCAGTCAAATTTCTCAATTCATTGGAGCCTCTTGGAATGCTACCACATATATTAACCTTGTAAAGTTGGCTCACCAATGCTGCTCCTTTGAAATCTGAACATGCCAAAGTTGTGCAACAGAACCAGACTTTCTGTGAAAAAACTAATGACAAATGTGATTGAAGCAGCAATAATTAATGGCATTTTGTAAAGGAGAAAATGTGCTGATTCTGCGCATTCCAATGATTCCCACTGATTTGCTCTTAACATTCAAATGACTACACTTTCCTGTGCATCTTGCTTTTGCAATGACAATCAATAAAGCTCAAGGGCAGTTGCTGCACGTTGTCAGATTAAATTTAGAAAAACATAATTTTTCATGATCATTATATGTTGCTTGCTCTAGAGTTAGGAAATTAGAAACTCAGTACATCTATATACCAAATCAGAAAATCAAAAATATTGTTTATCCACTTGCGTTACACTAGATATTAGTATTAGTTTCAATTATTTTATGTTGGTTCAATTATATAGTGAATGGAATAATCAAAAATAATATTCATTCAAATAATTATTCATAAAAATTTTATATAGTTCATCATCTATTTATACCAATAAAAATAATGGAATTTCTTCAGTATGAGTCATCTTTCTTTTTTCTACATTTTTACACAACGAGTTATAGATTCTGAATTACATACAGAGCGTCCATTTTTATATAAATAAATGCAAATGCAGGAAAACGTCAGCCAGGTTCTGCTAGCTATATATAAAATCTAAATTGATAAATTTGAGTCACCTGAAATTCTATAGACAACGTAGCAAAGCACAGGTATTGGATGCTAGTACTTATTAAATTTAAATGCTTAAAATTAAAGCATATATTATGAAAATCAAATAGAGATAGCCATAGAAGTATAATTGCAGAGAATGAGTGAGCACGCTCATCTATCCACTCCATTAAAGGTTTAATAATCTAAAATCAACAATACAGATAATAACATATAAGTTAAAATAAACTAAAATAATAGAAAAATATAAAAAAATACATTCTAAATAAAAATTAGTAATAAAGTTCAAATTTAGATTTTCCATATGAAGAAAATAATATGTTGGATCAGCTAACCAAAAATAATATATACTAATAAAAGGAAGTGTTTGTGTGTGTGCACAATGCCCAGCCAAAACTACAGCATGTAGAACTTTGGAATTTTAGATATAGGTGGATGGGAGGGGGTCCATATTCACCTCAAAGCCAAACTTTTAATTATTATTGTCAGGATTCTCCCTTGTTTAGATGAAAGCCTTGTCTAGGGGGATGGTTGATACATTCATATGAGGGGCACAACTCCCAAATGGCCCAATAAATTGAAGAATGAAGTTTGACTCTATGTTATCAGTTGGTATACTGACTTTGAGGTTTTACTTGAATTACTCCAAATCTAGAAAAATTAACTTTCCTAGTTCCTGAGTCATGTGAAGAGGAGCTTCACTGATCCAGCCACAAGGGTGGCGAAATCTGTTGAGGATGCCCATGAGGCGGTCAATCCAGAAGACCAGGAAAGATCCTGAATGGATGGGGCTGTGACAATCCTTGAGGCATCATGTCCTCATGCACCCTATAGATATCAACACCTTTTAATTTAATAAAATACTTTTTCAGCAGAATATTATTTCTCTTATTTTATTAAGTTTTTATTTTATTCAATTAACAAATTCTAGTCCAACCTTGCGCCTAAAGTAGCCCCTGTCCTCTCAGCTGACCATAGCCTCCTGCAGTCAGCCACCATATTGGGTTTCTCAGCGTTAGCACCAGTGAACACATCTGTCAGAAACCCAATAGCTGGTGCTCACTACGGGGGCGCTTCCAAGGTGCACCCTGAGGAGTTAACCTCAACCTTGGACAAAGAAAATCAATTTACAGCGAGCACTCCAGACACTGTTCTTCTGACCTACCTCCTCTGGAATGGCCAAGACACATTGACAGTGGGGACCAACTTTCCAAAGAAACCCTTTGAGTGTATCCCAGAAGACTTCATGCACTTCAGAACTTTTCAGTCAGTTGAAACCTTTGCTTAACCTGTTATAAAAGCTTGAAGAATTTGAAAAAGATGTTATTGAGCAAAAATTCCAGCATAATAAAGAAAAAAGATTAAAGAAGGCAATATTTTATTACAGGGATCAAGCATCACGTTTCAAGAGGATGTGGGATGCTAGGAGAGAAGAAGCTTTTGAAGATATCATACAGCGGAATGACTATTGGACGCTAGGACCTGTCTACTGTAATGAGAAAGTTATGTTCAAAAACTTTTTGGCTATAAACAAAACCAAAAAGAAATTGGCCAAGCTACAACACATCCTCCAGTCAAAAAGAGAAGATCAAAATAATCAGATTGCTCGAGTTTTAATAAAAAAATTAAATACTATCACTAATATTTATTTAGGTAATAAAAAGTGAAATCATCCACTTGATGTCATTTCCAACTCTGCTGCTTTAGAGCAGAAAGTGGAAACAAAGCTCATAGCCAATTTAACCCAAAAATGCTGAGTGACAAATCAAATATGGCCAGTGAGTATCAACATCACCAAATTAATGAAATTGGGATAAGTTGAGAACTAGCTTCCAAACTTGACAAAGGCAGCAAACCTCAAGAATTTTCTGTAAGCCTCAAAAACAATTGAAGTGACGATGTGCTAAAGCCGCCAGACAAGATACTTGGGAATTACCTTTATGCAATTGGTCACAAGCTTGATGATTACCCTCTGGCAAATCTAACGCTTGTCAAATTCAACACCTCCCCTCCAGAGATCAGGCCAGATATTACTAAAATGAAGTATCTAGATTACCTGGTTCAGCTCTCAAATTGGGATAGTGCTGATCCCAACAAAAATGAGGGTCCTGACAAAATGAAGCTCAAGAACTAGCTGACATTACATCTGCTAATAATGCCAACCATGTCAAGGAAGAGTTAACACGTGCTAGTAGCAATCGCGTTACACCTGAGAATATCCCCAAGACCAAAAATCGCGCCTCCTGAACAAGAAGCAAGCTTGAGCAAATCTGAACAATGATTGAGAATGATGGCCAGATTTGGACCTTCACTGAGGTGGGTGGCATCACTCTCACTAATGCATATGGGCCCTGCATAAACAGTGGGACCGCCAGGGTGTAAAGTGGGAGGAAAGGAATTCCATCACCTCATACAACTTTAACTTCACTGGGTGCAACAACTGCAACCCTTCCACTTACACCTTTGCTGGCCTGGTCCACATCAAGCTTGAGGCTCTGTACACCCTCAAACATGAGTTCTCCATCTACCTCAACCTTCAGGCCACAACTTGTTTCCCTAGGACAAGGCTTTCGGGGCTCTGTCAAGATTCTCCCTGGTTTAGGTGAAAGCCTTGTCCAGGAGGATATTCAATACATTCATATGAGGGGCATAACTCCCAAATGGCCCAATAAGTTTGAGAATGGAGTTTGAGTCTATGTTATCAGTTGGTATACTAAATTTGGGGCTTTACTTGAATTACTCTGAATTTTAAAAATATTTACTTCCCCAATTCCTGAGTCATATGAAGCGGAATTTCCACTGATCCGGCCACATGGGTGGCGAAATCTGTTGAGGACGCCCATGAGGCGGTCAATCCAGAAGACCAGGAAGGATTTTGAATGGATGGGGCTGTGATGATCCTTGAGGCACCATGTCCCCACGCATTCTATAGATATCAACACCTTTTAATTTAATAAAGTACTTTTTCAGCAGAATACTATTATCTTATTTTATTTAAGTTTTTATTTATTCTAATGAACAAAGTCTCGTCCACCTTGCACCTAAAGTAGCCCCTGTCCTCTTGGCTGACCATAGCCTCCTGCAGTCAGCCACCATATTGGCTTTCCCAGTGTTAGTACCATCAAGCGCATCTGGCAGAAACCTGATAATTATTTTAAGATAAAAAGTTTATATGTAAGAAGTGAAAATTTCATATGTTTTTAATGGTAATCAGTATATGCTTATGGATGTGCAGTTTAATACTCAGTTAATTTGATAGTTTAGATAGGTCTGCCAAGTAGTTGGTGGTCATTTAACTAATTACTAAGCTAATCGTTTTAGTAAGTAGTAAGTAATTGCCCGAGTTGATAGTTTATATAGTTTTGTAAAGAAGTTATAGTTTTAGGTTGATTCAATAGGTTTAATTGAGCCTGAGAGAATGGTTAGTAGTTTTTAGTCGATTTGATAGGTTTATTTACTATTAAACTGATAGATGCCCATCATTGGATTTTTTGGCATAGAAGATGCTCGCTGATGCTTGTTACCTTAAATCCAACAATTTATTTTAGGGGTTCTTTTTTACCACTTTAATAAAATAAAAACATACTAATAAATACTAAAAAGGTTGGTTTTATATAGATTTTATTAGTTGACGCACGGGGGTAAGAGAGAATACTCTTCATAAGTTGATAATTAATATTTAAGGTACTGACATCGATGAATCCCCCCTTGGGTTGGGACCATCTAGTATTAAAAAAATATTTAAGGTACTGAGGCTCAAAGTTCCGACTGCTTAGTAAAGTCCAAATTAGGGAACCTTGAGATTTGGCCTATCAGATTGGTCAAGACTCACCTTGCTTCAATGTGAGATAGATGAGGAAGTGATAATCAGGAAGATGAACCTATGAGGAAGGAATTTTATGAATTTAGTCCAATCAGAATGTGAGAAAATATTTTCACCTTGCTGGACCCCTTTCAACCCTACAAAAGGGGCTTGTCATGTTTACATGACCTGATTGAAGGCACCAACATCAAGAACAAGCCTAGGCAAAGGTCAAAGGGTCAAGTTGCAGGACCTTTCTGACCTAAAGCTTACCTTGGATCAATGCTGGGTACAGGCCAGATATGCCCAGGTTGGTCCAGGTGAGGTGCTTAACGCCCAGCCCCTTGTTTCAGCTTTAGTGTTAAAACAAACAAGTTACCTCTTAAATAATGATGGCTTGATTCGATTAATTGGTGAACAGGGTTTGAAACCCATTCAGTCAATGAAATTTCCAACTTGGGCCAGCCTCAACTTCAAACAATTACTCAAATTTTTATGATTTCAAAGTATAGCACTCTATCAGATGGAAGTGTGCACTTATTGGTGCACCTCAGCTTGGTACTACTTTCTCCAATGGATGATTTCCCCAGTTTAGCTTAAATATGTTTCTTTGACACCAAATTTTCTTGGTGGTTGTCTTCCTCTTTACAATAAACCCTTAGTCAGTGTCAGGATTTGAGATAACAAATGAATTGATTTTCCCACTTCCAAATTGAGCTATACAAAATTGGCTCCCAAACCTAACTGAACGAAAATAACTTTAAGATCCTCCTCCTCAATTTATGAGTCACATGGGGTGGCGTTTCTACCGATTTGGTCAGGTGGGCGGCGAAATACATTGAGGATGCCCACAAGACAGTCAATCTGGAAGACCAGGAAAGTTCCTTAATGGATGGGGCTGTGACAATCCTTGAGGCACCATGTCCCCACTCACCCTATAAATATCTAATCCTTTTAACCTAATAAACTATTCAGTATTCTAAACCATTTTCCGTTTCCTTCTTGACATCTTTGCAAATTTTCAGCTTCAAGCCGCCTTTGGATCTCAGTGACAGTCTAGAGAACTGTAACGCTGAAAAACATGGTGCTCACTACAGGGGGCTCTGAGCTGTCCTAAGTGAAAACATCTATCACAATGGGAAATACTAGCAGCCCTGAAGACCAAGCCACTGATCAGTTGAGAAGCGTTGCTAAATGGGTTAGTACCTCACTATATGAAATACTGGTTGCTTAACCTGAAAGGTTAGAATTACAGGCTACATTACAGTTCTCCCTGCCTTCCATCGATGGAAGTCAGTACCAACTTCAGTATGAGAACCTTAACAAGGTTGTCCAACAACTAATAAATGCCATCTACTCCATAGGCGCCCGCTCCAGCCGTTCCTGTGCCTCTTCCACTCCCTCACCATGCGGGATCTCTACAACTTGGCCCAGCTGCTGGCAGCAGAACACACACTGGGTCCCAAGTGCTACCTTTGAAACTTTGTTCACCCAGCTATCCACCACCTATTCCAACTAGTTGGGTTGCACCATCAGGAGGTCTCCTGACAGCTAGGGCTCACCCAGGCCCTGCACACTCACATCATCAATTTTTATAATTCAGACTTCTCCTTTGTTCATGACAACCGCAAGGCCATTATTGGTAACCAACAGTTGATCAACGAAGTTTGAGATCAAATTGTGGTGTTAGACAGCGGGATTTCTGGTTATCTTGAGGATGAGCTGTGTCGGAACGTCCAACTCATCAAGGCAACTTGGAATCAGCACCTCCTTCAGGCCAAAGATCTGGTATGAACCCTATAACAACACTATCAGGAGCTGGCCTCTCATGATACTCCTCCAGGAGTGAAGGTCCTGAAGGGCCTAGGGGGCCTGAAGACCCCAAAAGGATGTAGGACCAGAAGGACCAGAGGGTCCTCGTGGACCTCCTGGGCCACCAGGTCCCTCAGCTCTCACTCCTGCTGGCCCTGAGGACCCATGGCAGAAGGATGTGATGACAGCCTTGGCTGCCCTATGCGATCAAATTTGGAATGTAGCACAGGGATGCAAACTCTGAGTGGATGGAGTCCCCCTCGACCCTAGGGTCTCCATTGACGCCCTGTCAGATGAGATGAGCAACCTAAGTGCTTTTGCCAACCTTACCAATACTTGCATCACTCAGCTTGAGCAAACTTGTCGAGGGTTTGAAACCCATTTGACCACCCTCGAGAGCCAGCTTTGCCTTCAGGGCGCTGACATTCAATCCCTAAAGGAGCAACTCACTAATAAGGCTTCTGTTTCCTCCCTCAACCAAAGAAATGGGATGATATACAAGAGGATTTTGAGGGCTTACAATGAAGGCTAGACCAGCAAGGTCCTCGCGACTATACAGAGACTGAGATCTCAGAGCTGGCGCCCATCCCCAGTGTTAACACCCTCTCCACTCCGCTTGTAACTAACTTTAAACCTAGTTTTAAAGAAAGGTTCACCCCCAGCCAGGAAAGCATTGCCTCTTTCCTGTACGCATATGAGAGTTCCATGGAGGAGGCTACCAATCATCAGAAGGTAAAGCATATCCACTCCTGCCTAGACAGCACCACCTGGGAGATCATGACCCCCATTTGAAAGAGGCACCACCTGGGAACAGGTCCATACAGCCTTAATCCAAGAGTTCAGCAGCAATCAAACCCTGGCCAAGCAGAAACAGGCATTCATGGTTATCTGACTGAATAAGGGAGAAAGCCCCATGGACTTTGCCAACCGCTTTTATGCCCAAGCACAACCCTTAGTCACTACAAATCTTATCACCCTGGATGATGCTATCACTGCCGTCATTTCTGCCTTGGGATCCTACCTTGAGGTTCAAATGCATATGATTGAGCAGAAGAATGAGTTTACCTGCATTCAAGAGATCAAGGAAGCTCTTAACAAAATCCCTGCGTCGAATCTACACTCTAAGGCTACATTTACAAGCCTCTTAACCGTCCTAGAGTCCATGTGGTTGAAAACCAGAAAAATCCTTGACCTCAATGCACTTACTGTAGCGGTTTTAGACACAGTGCCAAGACCTGCTGGAAACGACTTACTGAGGAGGTGGGAAAAGGGCCATCAGCATGAAGGAAGAGGCGCTTCATGTTGACATCCCTACCCAGCCTCAAGAATCCTCCATAACTTTGAACAAGCCTGGAGCTACCGCATCTGGAGAAGAAGCTTTGGTAACCAATGATAATAAAGAAATTGACACTGCTTACTCTTCTTCCAATGACTCTCCCATGTTCCTCACGCTGCCTCCCCAGTTTGGAAGTCTGGTTACCTAGGTCGCAGTTTGGGTCCATAAAATACCAGTCCTCGCCATAGTTGACAGTGGCTCCCCTGTGAATGTCATATCCTCCAAGTTAATGAAGCGTGTCAAGATTGCTCCAGATATGCCACACTATATGGAGTACGGCATGGCTGACCCCAATGTACCCAATCTATAGGAGCTTATTCCTCTCTACCATTACGGTTTGGAAAGCTTGCTGTAAACACCCCCGCTGTCACCTTAGACAACCCAAGCTATGCCCTGTTCCTTGGGACTAAATTTCTTTGAGACTATTCGGCAGTACTCCATTATGATGGTGGCTTTCTATCCCTACTAGGGCATTGGGTCTCTCTATTCTTTGAGATCCCTCTTGATTCTAAAACTGTGGTCAAAGCTCAAGCTTGTTTACTGGAGAGTGAAGGCCGAATTAATCAGCTCAAATATCACATTAGGGGCTCCTGAGTCTGACTGCCCCCTCCTGCTGTTGATGGGCAAGAGGGCATGCCGATCTACTTACCTAGGGCGACTACCATACCTCCAAAGTCCCAAGTCATTACTGACACCTGGGTCCATGTTAACATCCCCTCAGGATACCTATTGGAAGTCTGAGGCCAAGATAACCCATCCACAAAAGAGGTGCTAACTTTCCCAGGGATCCTAGATCCAGCTTATGCCAGATCCTTTTCAGTGTTATTGGCCAACCCTACTAATAAATCCAAAATAGTAGGTCCAAAAAGTTCTGCAGCCTATGTCCGCCTATACTGGTGGAGGCTATTGCCAATGTCCGAGGTTTTGGGGACTTGAGAGATTTCTGCTTGGAAACACCTCTATCAGTCAGCCTGGTTGATACCAAAATCAAAGACCTCTCAGATGACCAACAACGTAAGGTTCAAGAGTTGTTGGAGGAGTATTTGGACCTAATTTTGGCCTCAACCTACAACTTCAAAAGAATGAACGGGGTCCTACATCATGTAGAAACTGGGGATGCTCCCCCCTTTTAGTCCTGACCTTACTGAAAAAGCAAGGTTAAAGAAGCTCAGGTGGCAGTGGAACTCAAAAAACTACTTGACGCTGGATTCCTGGTACCATCGCGCAGCCCTTAGGCTTCTCCTCTTCTGCTGGTTTGGAAGAAGGATAGCAGCCATTGGGTGGTGATGGACTACTGACGACTTAACTCCATCACCAAGAAGGACAGTTATCCTCTGACCCAAATTGACAATTCCCTCCATCTGCTTGCTGGGTCCCAGTACTTTTACGCCGTGGACCTTGCCAGCGGATATTGGCAGGTTGAGCTCGCCCCTGAAGATTGAGCTAAGTGCACATTCATAGCCAATGAGGGACTATTTGAGCCCACAAAGATGCCCCAGGGCTTTGTAACGCCCCGGCCACTTTCCAACGTGCCATGGACGGGATCCTTGGGGACTTGAAGCTTTCATGCGTCCTTGTCTACCTAGATGACATTACGGTCTTCTCATGAACCTTTAATGGGCACATCAAGAATCTCGGGGGGGGGGGGTCTTCAATCAGCTGCAAAAGGCTTCTATAAAGCTTAAATTTTCAAAGTGCTCCTTCTTCCAATCAGAACTGGAGTTCCTGGGACACAAAGTTTCCAAGGATGGCATCCAGCCTATACCAGACAAGGTCGACGCATAGAGAAGATGTCACGACCCCAAAGCTTAAGGGATATCCAGGTATTCCTAGGCATGGTGGTCTATTATTGTCAGTTTATCCCCCAGTTTGCTGACCTAGCCGAGCTGCTGCTCTACCTCCTGCAAAAGAATGTGCTTTTTGAATGGCAGCCCAAACAAGAACATGCTTTTAATGCCTTGAGAACTAGAATATGTACTAAACACATTCTAGTCATCCGCGCTTCAACCAACCCTTCTTGCTGCTTATGGATGCAAGTGATGTTGCCGTTGGGGCTATCCTAGCTCAACATGATGAAAACCAAGTTGACCATCCAGTGGCCTATCTTAGTAAGATGCTGAGTAAAGCTGAACAGAACTAAAGCATTACTGAGATGGAGTGCCTGGCTGTCTTGCTAGCCATCAAACATTTCCGGCCTTATCTCTACAGTACTCATTTTATTATTGTTACAGACCACTCCTCGCTCCAGTGGCTGAAAATGAAGGACCCCGATGGCTGACTAGCCAAGTGGGCTTTATGACTACAAGCTATGATTTCACCATTGTTCATCATGCCAGCGCAATTCACTAAAATGCCAATAGCCTCTCCAGGATGCCAGTGCTAGCAGCTTTGACCCCTGAGGAGGACCAGCTGTATGATCTAATAGGCCAACCTGAGCAGTAGGAGTTGGAGACCCCTGAGGTCCAAGCTGAACTCCGCAGGATGACTTGAGACACTCAAGTTAAGGATGGGCTGCTTTACAAGAAGGTCAATAAGAAGTGGCTCCCATATGTCCGCCCCTCCTCCTGAACTGATGTTATTCTAAAGGGTCATTCCACTGTGGGACATGGGGCCGTTAAGAAGACTCACGAATGGCTAAAGTCAACATGTTACTGAAACCAAATGGTAGAAACCATCCAAGAGGTCTTGGAAGCACGTATGACTTGTCAATATCAAGACTGAGCCAATCTTCAATTCCAACATTCAGTTGTCACACAGACTAGATCTTTCAATGTAGTTAGCATTGATGTGGGACCTCTTACCACTGGGTTGCATGGCCATAAGTATATTATCCTAGCCGTGGACCACTTAACCAAGTTGGTTGAAGCGATTTTGGTCCCAGCTGCCACTGCCAAAGCCACAGTCCTCCTCTTTGTTCAATCCATTTTCACCCAGCATGGGTGACCCCAAACCTTACTTTTGGACAATGGATTGAGCTTCACCTCACAGGTAGTACAAGAACTTACCTCACTATTCGGCAATACCCAGAGTTTCGCTTCCCCTTACCACCCCTCTACTAATGGGGCGGTAGAACATGCTAATGCAACTCTTATTTCCATTCTACGGAAGTTAGCTGCCTTGGATACTGCCAGTTGGAACCATTACCTACCCAGAGCTTTGTTTACCTACAGGTTAAGCTACCACTGAGTCATTAAGATGTCCCCATTTGAAGCCCTATATGGGCGTGCACCTCAGCTATCAAGAAGCGTCCAGCCATTGCTCGAGACCTCCACACCTGAGAACTCCAAATTAACTATGAGGGCATTAGCTGAAAAAATTGTCCGGCTCTAAGCCCTAGCCACCCAAGGCATTGTCACCACTAATGGAAGAGAGACATCCCGATTTAATTTCAGATAACCCTCCTTACCAACTTTTCAATTAGGTGACCTTGTTCTCTTCTATCACCATTGACCTGGAGGCCAATAAAATAAGCTAGACATTATTTGGTTTGGACCCTATAGGGTCATTCATAGGGTGAAGTCTGAGTACACCATTGCCAATGTCAATCAAGGGACCGTGGTCAATTGGGTACATGGTTGGTTCCTTTGACTGTATACCCCCCTCCAACAGGATCTTAAGGGGGCATTGTAGGGAATTAAGATAGTGAATGAATTGAAAATCCCACTTCCAAATTGAGCTGTACTGAATCAGCTCCCAAACCTATCTGAACAAAAAATAACTTCAGAATCCTCCTCCCCAATTCCTGAGTTACGTTGGGCGGCGTTTTCACCGATTTGGTCAGATGGGCGGCAAAATACATTGAGGATGCCCATGAGGTGGTCAATCCAAAAGACCAGGAAAGATCCTGAACGAATGGGGCCATGACAATCCTTGAGGCACCGTGTCCACACTCACTCTATAAATATCAAATTCTTTTAACCTAAAAACTATTCAGTATCTAACCCATTTTCCGTTTCCTTCTTGACATCTTTGCAAATTTGCAGCTTCAAGCCACCTTCAGACCTCGACGACAGTCTAGAGAACTGTAACACTGACAGTCAGTTTAACGTTTTCAATGTTCATTTGGGTGTACCTATGCATGGACCTCTTCAAGGAGGTCTCACGTCATGATAGCAAAATCATTTGTTTGAAAATCATTAAAGCAGCAGGTACACCATTGGTCCGCCTAGGTTCCCTCAAAACTTGGGCACCTGTGCACTCTAGACTTTTTCAAAGTTTGGTTATGAACACCCTTTGGGGAACAACAAAGTTTTGCTGTTGGCTCAATCACTATTTATGAGTACAGTGCTAACATCCTCACCCTATGTGACTTTGGCTCAAGCTCCCTCTGCTGGCCATCTTTATTTTAACACTGAAGACTAGTTCCCTTGCTTTGGTCCAATGCTTCATGCACCACTACGCTGGGAACTTGAGAGTTATAGACACTATCCTGACAGGTCCAGTCTCTGTGGGGTAGATTGCACTAAATTAAATGTGGCCTGGGGAGGAGCCTCTGATGGATTCCCCAGATTCAGCTGACAATTCAAGGCAATCCTACTACAGAACTCATAGTATTTGGCCAAGTATTACTAATAAATTTATTGCCCCAATTCAAAGGATCCCACCAAGAGTCAGCCAGGGTCTTTTTGCCAATTTCATTCTTACTTTCATCCTTACTTTAAACCAATTCACTCTTACTACACAATCAGACTTGTAATTGCCAACACCCTTCTAAAAATTTATAACCTAACTAGAGTTGTGATTACTCAGGAATCCTGGATTGATCACAACGCAAGGTTTGGGCATCACCTTATAAGACAGTTTATTAGGCAGCATTGTCAGCATGGCTAGGTGTGGGTGGTCAGGCATTGGGACTGAAATTTCAGAATTGGCATAGTGGGGATAATTCCTGATAAAGATGGACATGAAAAGATGTAAAAGTAGTATTTTCAATAGTTTATTGGAATTTGAGAACAGGCTTATATACCTAAAAGTGAGAAAAGAGCAAAGAGAAAAGGTTTGCAGGATCTAAAAGGATGTTTACTTAAAAATGAATAAATGGTTAAAGATGTGAGGTAAGGGAGGGGCAATCCGCCAATGGTTTGGCAATCTCAGTGGTAGCATGATGCTAGCCAAGTAGACCAGCTTTTCTTGGGTTTTTAATAAACCAGATGATTGATATCAATTGTTTTAGGTTTTATATTGGTAGATATCCATCAATAAGTTCACAAACCATTAAACTATTAAATTATCCAACCATTAGCCACTTGGCCAATCAATTAAATTATCAATTTACAAAATTATCAACCATTTAGCCAAAACTAATTAAATTATCAAATTTTCCATTAACATTAAGCATTCACCCAAAACCCATTGAAACTATCAAATAAGCTAAGCTATTAAACTTTTACCTAAAACCATTGAGTCCATTTTATAACAAAAAACTACCAATCATTCAGCCAAAACCAATTGTTAAACTTAAAAACAACAAAAACTACCAACCACTTATCAAGAACTATGATCCTATTAAACAAAATAAATACAGGGTTTTACAGGCCAATTCATATCCATTAAGTGCCAATTCACATATTTTTTATTAATTTTTGCATCTATTTAAGGCCATTTCATATAGTTTCCATTGATTTCTGCATCCTTTACAAGCCAATTTGTATTTTTTTAAAAAATTTGCTTCCATTAAAAACCAAGGCAAAATTTGTCCGTGGATACAAAAAATAATAAAAGATATGCAAATTGGCATGTAATGGATGCAAAAATTAATGAAAGATATATTTAATGCATGTAATGGATGAAAAAATCAATAAAAACTTACAAATTGGCATGTAATGGTTTTAAAATCATTATAGAATATACAAATTGGCCTGAAAACACCTATAATTCAAACCGCTCAACCAAAATGATATACAATTACCATTAAAATCTTTTTTATTGAATCTTTTATTTATCTCAAATTGAGGTTATTATTATCTTTTGGTAAAATACCCAATTGCTATATGTCAGGATTTGCCCTCATAGGTGTGAAGCCTTGACCTTAGGTTTGCAATACATTTATGTATTCTAAAAAAATTATGACCTATATTTAGTAAGTTTGTTCAAATTGAAAAAAGCCATGAAATGTGAATTTCCTCAATTAAAGGCATAAAATTTCTAAAAAGTTTCTGATCATCATTATTATATATATCCATTAATGCCATAAAAGGCAGGGTGACATATTTGTTGTCATTAAAGGCCAGTTCAATTCCCTGTTTAAGCAAGCGATATTTTAAAATAAATTTACTTAATCTCAACCTTTAAAAGCTGATTTAGAAAAAAAGCACGTTTAATTTTAGGAATAAGGATATTTTTTAAAGTTTATACTATATTTTATTGCATTACATGTGTTTCAACATAAATATCTCTGACTTTATTTCTTCCCCATCAGTTTCTATGCATGCTTTGTAATTTAGTTTCAGGTCTTTCCATGACATTTCCCTTTTGATAAATCAACTCTAAATCAGTCAAGATGTATTTTTTATTATGTACTTAATTTTGTAGTTATTCATAATCCTAATTACCAACTTCTGCGTTCCTAAATTCAAAAATGATGCATTTCTCATACAAACTTTCATCCCCTAATTTAACCACCTTAGGGGATATATTCAAACTCCTATCTTAATGCTCACCTACATTATATAAGGAATTCCTGTGCAAAATTTCATGCTTCTAGACAAATGGTTGAGGCTGTGCATTGTCAGTCAGTCAGTCAGTGTTAGTGTTTTATTAAGTGATACAAATAAAATAACTGGTAAATTACACCCACAAACAATTCTGGGTAAATAAAGTAACCATTAGCATGATATAAAATCCAAAGAAAATTAAAAAAGTAACTGCTTTTACAAAATTTTAATAAAATTGACCTCTTAGGCTCATGCTAGAAAAAGATGAATATAAAAACAAAAATAGAACACAATCAACGCCAAATAAATTAACTAATCTTTTATATCTGTAATATAGTAACTAGCGTCTTATCTCAAAAAAACAAGTATATAGTAACTAACGTGTAAATTAATAAACATGGCAAAGCTGCAGCTACCTAATAGTCTATGATATAGAATCTAAAATAACTAATTCACATGATTTTTTTAATAAACCTGAGCAATACCAGGTAATACCACTATCTATCTACAATATAAATCTAATTTAATCAATTTAATCCTTTGTTTTTTAGCCTGAGCAACGGCAGGTAACACCACAAATATTTGGTTGACTTAATAGTCTCAATTGGTTTTAAGTATGTCAAAGTAGTTGTTGAATTTTTGATTGATTCATTTAAGCAATTGATTTTGGCTAAGTGTTTGGTGGTTTTTGGTTAAATCAATAAATTTAATGGGTGTTGGGATTTTTGTACATATTACCCAGCTTCACCAATAACAATTAAAACTGCTGGTCCACTGGGGATTTATCCCACTAGTGGATGTCAAGTTATCAAGTAATTATATGATAACTCTGTTTGGAGAAACAATCTAGCAAATATTTATTATTCAGCCAGACTAAAATCCACTGGAATGATGAGTGTTCATTGGGGATGATACCTGAAATAAGCAAGTGATTAAGATATCAACTTAATTGGTAATAACTTAATTTTTTTAGGAGTCAATTAGGTTTAGTTATTAGTTGACTAAGGGGTTTTCGAATTGCTGGCGTGTAATGCCGCCTGTCTTAGTAGCAACATTCAAGTTACCCTTTCCTAGAATGCAATCTATTATTCATGGGTAAGATTCCTATTACCTAAATAGGTTGTTATCAGATAAGGGTAAAGTTGATGGGAGTTGAGCGAGGATGTTGGGACACATTTTTGTTTTAACTCAGTTTTGTTTGTGGAGGTAAGAGGACCCAAGTATATTTGATGAGGAAGATCATCGTTTTTCATGACCATAGGGTTAATTCATCAGCAATGGCCGCTGTTCCCAATTAAGGTGCCAACTGAAGAGTTGTGCACCAAATTCCTTATGAAATCACTTTGACTTTTTATATTAAAGCAGAGATAAAATAGCTCTAATTGAATATTAAGTATCTATATTTTATAATTTAGACTCTTTGCTCTTGAGATTAGAGAAAGAAGGACAAGAAAATTCTTTGTCTAAATTATTGTTGATCTCTGCGGACTTGAGGAGATGAGAGGAAGAAGAACCTCTGAACCTTACCCTAGGTTAAGTTCTAACAGACGGATAGGGAAGAAGTCCCTACTTTTTCAGACAAAGTCAATAATTAGGATAAGCATCAGGTTGGCGTTAAACCTAATCAGTATTCATGCTATCAGCTGAACTAGATTAATAGTATACATACTTTTTTTGCCAATCTACTGTTTATCAAACTGAACAACGCACATAAGCTTTTCTTTACCCTAAGCATCACTTTTGTTTACAGGTGATTATATTGATTCAACCAATTACAACTTGTCTTAATTGTGCCGTCCAATAAGGGGATGACAATTTGACTGAATCCAGTGACTAACACACATATGCAGCAGCGATGAAGGGGAACAGCATGGGACAGAAGCCCAGTTGCTCAACTTTAACCGTAGTGCAAAAAGGGACTATATGTCCCAAACAGTGATTATCTTAAGATGGTCCAGAATTTTCACTGAACTGGTAACATCAGCCAAAAATTTCTCAAGTCCTCTCGTGAATTTGGTGTGTGCATTAACTTTGGCATTGAGGAACCTCTACAATATTAAGCAGTATGTCAGGCTATTCCAGGACGCTTCCCAGAAGCTGTAAGCTTGACTAAAAACTCACAATGGGAACCTTAGATCTCAGCTTCGCTACTGCTGAGGCCGCGGATGCAGCCAAGGCCCCATTTGTAGTCACCTACACTAAGCTGATATTAGGCAAGGAGCCTGAACAAATTACAGTCAATATCCCAATTACGCGCACAAGTTTTTGGGATGATGAAAACTTGTTTGTAGTACTAGAAGGACTCCCAACCACTGAAAAGTGGGATTACCTGGAGGCAGCGCTAACAAGCGGCCTGAGCGCATATGGAGAGCTAGTCTATTTTGAAATGGAGAAAAACCGCCTCCTGCCCCACCTGGCTACAGGCAAGGATGTAACAATGATACGCCCAAGCATGGATGCTGATGGTGGCATCAATACAATACCACGCAAAGCGTATATCTTAGACCAAAATTGGAGTCAGTCTCACCCTTTTTCAGTCCTCCCAGAAAAGAGCCCGCCCATATGCACGAACTACAACAAAGTAGGCATAAAAACTATGCCTGTCCGGCTACATGGGAGGGAAGAAAGTTTATTGAGTGTGAAGAAAGTCTGAAGGATATAGATCAGGGGGAAGCATTAATAGCCCACCTCTGGGGATCACAGGATAACTATGAGATGATCCAACCAGTCTCCCCAGAGCAACGTAAAAAAGCGAAGATGGCCAGAAAGGCGGCGTAGAAGGTCAAGCAGAAGAAGCAGAAGGAGGAGAAGGAAGCATCACCTCGGTAGGAAGCAACCAAGCGCAACATTGAACAACAACAAGAGCACCTCTCTAGTATGATCGTTCCTAAGACAGCCCAGCAGCTGCAAGATTATAATTAATGGGCATTCCAATCAGAAATGGACGACGCACACCTTCTACCTGTACACAATGGAGCCCAACCCATTCAAGTACCAGTCAACAAACCCATTCTTACAAGCCAACAGTTTCTCAACCCTCAACGGGATGGAGGAAAACAGTGCTCATTGTATGGAGAACCTAAATCAAAACTCTGGGCCACCAGAATGGTAATCAAGTACACCACCAGCCCAAACCAACTGCGAGGTCTTATAACTAGGTCCAGACACAAGCAAGCCACCTCGCTGCACAGGGTCAATCTGGCCCCATGAAGTCATAGCAGGTGTGCTGGGCTCACTAACAATTGGGACTCTCAACATAGCAGGACTCTTATCCAATAAGTCCCTGAATAAGAAACGAGGGCTCCTGATAAACCCACCGGTGTATGTGCTTGCCTTGAAGGAAAGCAAGTGCACTACTGGAAAGGAGGAACAGTGGTCCAGGCTCTTTCTCCCTTTGTGAACATTCTGGACCAGCTTTTGTAGATTTGTAGTCAAAGCAACAGTTGCCATCACAATCACCAACTACTGCTCTCATTTAGAAGGAAGGGTTCTAGTTCTGGCCTTCAAATGGGGGAACCATTCATATCAGGCCGCTTCAGTATATGCCCCTGATGAAGCGGAAAAAAGGGAAGAGTTTTTGAGCAACATAATTGACTTAAACCTTCCAGAAGAAACGATATACTTAGGTGATTTCAATTGGTGTCTGAACGGAACTTGTGACAGATGGCCAAATGTCACAAACCCACCAATAGGATCGAAACAATTACAGAAATTAATGACATCAAAAGGTTCTAGATGCCAAACCATTCTCAGAAGGATACTTTCCAAATCTGACGCGGCCAAATATTGTAGGTAATCAAAAAATCAGCGCCACTAGACTGGATTGGATACTCATAACCCGTGTCATTGGGATCACAAGATGAAGATTTTGCAACAATCGACCTACCTCTATCAGACCACAGAATGGTGAAAATTAGTATCCAATAAATGGAAGAACCACCCAAGAACCAACGTTGGAAAAGGATTCTGCCAAAGAACGTGAATCTGGTCCAAGTAGAAGGTCAGACAAAAAGATATGTAGATGAACTAGCCAAATACACTGACTCTGAAACCTTATGGCAGCAGTGGCAAAGGTTAAAAAAGGAAATTTATCCTCCCCAACCCACGCAGCATCCCGTCACATAAGGAAGGAAATGGCAGAACTTTCTAAAGCTCAGAGAACATTAAACCATCTGAAAAAACTACCCACCCCGTAGCGGCTACTCACCACAGTGGGCTAGAGATTTGGTAAAACAGACACTAATTGTCAAGAAACACAAACAACTCCAAATGCACATGGAGGCCCTCCAAGCAGGTGCCAGATGGGCTGTTCAGGGGGACCGACCATCCAAGTTTTTCTATCACAACTTACAAAATGAGATCAAAAAATGTCAGTCTCACTGAACTCCAAACATGCGAAGGCAAACCACTAGAAACTCAGAAGAGGTAGCATCCATCACCCACTCCTACTACTCAGAACTATATAAGGCATCCAAACAGAGGAAGCTACTAAGAACTAATTTATCAATGCTGTCCCCAACCACGCCGAGCATTTAGCCAGCCTTGTAGACCCCATAACAGAGGATAAGCTAGCTCAGGTTCTACAGAGGCTTCCTACCAACAAGTCATTAGGACCAGATGACATCCCTTTTGAATACTATAAAGCACACTATGAAGTAATTAAGAATCCCATGCTTTCACTTTTTAACTCAAGTCTGCAAAAGGGGAGGGTGATCCCAGGAGGCGCAGAAGCCTATACCATAATGCTCCACAAAAAGGTGGACCGCACTGACCTGAGCAACTGGCGCCCAATATCTATAAACAACGCGGATATGAAGAAAATTGGAAAGATAATGGCTAAGCGTCTCTCAGAAAAAACCAAGGAGTGCATTGTCCCACAACAGCATGGTTTCACCCCAGGGAAGAGCATTTGAGACAACATCCACCAAGTAATAAACACACTGGGGGGAGATCCAAGGGCACGCTCTACTTTATAGACCAGGATAAGTCATACGACAGAGTAGACTGTGAATACTTGGCAGCAATACTTCACAAACAGGGCTTCCCCAAACCCTTTATCTCATGGATAGCAAACAATCAGCCGTCATCCAGCTTATCAGTTCTAGGGTCTGCACTCATTTCACCTCCTTTCACACCAGAATGAGGCCTTTATCAAGGGGACCCACTAAGCCCAATTTTGTACAACCTCTCTTTTGACCCACTACTACGGGTGATGGAGAAACAGTTAGCTAGTGTTGAGTGCAAGGGGCAAAAACCACTTAAGGTTTTGACCTTCGCAGATGACTGCGTGGTAGGGGTCTCTTTCAAGGCGGATTCCAAAAAGGTAGAGGAGATAAGCAGACTATATGAAAAAGCCTCCTAATTCAAACTCAACAAAACCAGATCACAAGCCTTAGTGGTATCAAATGCTAAGCGCCTAGACCCTAAAAACAAGAGGACAAAGAGAAAAGAATAAACACAAACAAAGTGAAGAAGTGTAAAAAATCCGGCTTTATCCCACCACCCTTTCAGATGCCTTTCCCAAAGGAAGCCATCAAACACCTAGGGATCCCCATCACAAAAGCGGGTATAGCAACTCAAGAGGTGGAAGAGAAGCTAATTCACGATATCCAAAAGACAGTGGCAAAGTTTTAGTTCAGGAAGACATCTCTGGCTGGAAAATGTTGCCTTTCCAATACTATGCTCTTCACAAAAATTTGGTGCCCTTCACATGCTATTGCCTTTAGCAATTTTTTTTTTTTAAAAACTCACATTAATTCTAAAACCTTGGTTCTGGGCTTATGCTCCCCCCAACCAGGATCACCACACTAAGGGTGCTAACTTTTGAAGGCGGGATGGGGTTAATAGACCCTGAACGCAACGCCATGAACATATTCATGAAATGGATCAGTGCTGTGACCTCACAAGAAGGGAGTCCTCGTCCTTAGGCATCTGCAGCAAGGACTCAAATAGCTAGAAAACTAGCCCCAGGAACTCAGGATCCCCAACCACCCTATTCAATTACCTTGGTTCACGCCCAGGGTTAGTATGTCCATGGGATGCGACGCCAGAGGTCAAGGCGAGGCTCCATTATTTTACATATCAAAAATTACACAAGAATCAAACTCAAAAAATAAAAAATACGCCGTGGGTGAAAATATAAAACTATAAAACTCAATTGGCACCCAGTGCCACCAGCCAATGTGAATTCTGAGGGACCAAGCATCCAGCCAATACCAGCGCTGGATTTCTAGGGAATAGTTCACCCTCCTGAGCTCATTAATACCACTTAGAGAATATTGAGCGAGCCTCTACTCCACCCCAAAATTACAACCCTGCATTGGAGAGTTGCTAAACGCCTTTTTTGCACGGGGAGCGCTCAAACGCCACACACAGGCAGTGCACAGTGTGCAGTGAAGAAGATTCGCTGCGCCACAAGTATGTTTCATGTAAAACAGTGGTAAGAGTCTGGGAAGAAACGGTGTACTTAGCACAGCTACAATCCACAAATCCCAACCACATAGCCAAAAACTGGCTCTTCCAGGCAAGTTCAAGGCATCGAGGCCTTGATTGCAACAAGATAATTTTTGTTCTAGCGTTATGAGAGAACCATAGTAACTGGGTTGCAGCCACTGCAAGCCCACAAGATTTGACCCGCTCTATTTCCATCAATAACTTTTGCTTTAGTTTAAACAAAAACTTTGGCTACTGGCTGTTTGGGGGTTCTATTCCACTGAACCAGCGTGCGTGAGTAGCATCTTGGGCCATTTCACACATGTTCAAAATTTTCATGGTACAACAACATGTTTATGAAAAGACCATTTACCTGAGGTAACTGAAGTCTCCTCCAACAGCAACCCACAGCAAGGCACAATGTCAAGGTTGTGCGAATAGCATCAAACCACTCCATTTGCACCACACTTTAAAAATTTCCCATTTACTCATTTATCCCATCCCTTGAGTGTGTCATCTCCATTCGCGTACTCCTGAATTAAAATTAGAAATAAACTGTTTTCTGAGGCTACCAGATCTGGTGGATACTTCTAAGACGCTCACTATCATCATTGAATCTATTTAAGTTCTAGTCCTTGGTATAACAGGTGGAAAAATCTGTGTATTTTACTGTTAGCGTTAGAACATACAATCACTTACTTTTTATGCAACTTTGCTTTGCTGGATCAATCCTTGACCAGTTATGATAAGGAGTAGGCCGCTGTAGCATGGTCATCTACATACTGGTGATACCTTGTTCATGGTGTGCAATATGAAGTAATTGTGTGGACATATCATCAGGCCCTTATGTAATTCTTAAGCTGCAGAATCTGGCGCATCACCAGGCCTAGAAATATTATGATCTCAATATTTTAAACTTAAAAGTAAGCTCAAGTAGGGTGTCCTGAATGTTCTCCTCAACATATTAAGTCATAAACCTTTCTTGAGTCCAATGGAGTAGGATGTAAAGGAGCTACTATGTGATTCAACCAGCCTAGATCTATGCTATTGATCCTCCCGAAATTTCAGTGGCAGACTTTGCCCCAGGTGTGCATTATTTTATTGGGTATCGGCGGGTCAAACGTTCTTCTTGAAGGTGTCTTTGATGAGTCCACAAGTTGTGCTTCTGGTCAGACCTCGACCAGTAAAATCAGTTTCATTACAACAACCAAACTGGTGGTAGTATTGGAGACCAGGTCATCGCAGATGGGGGCAAAAGAGGCCCTTTTATAAGCACCAATGGGCAAAATAATTTTTCTTCTGCTAGTGACGTCATGCGAAATAATTATCTCCCCACCAATGTAGAAGATTTATATAATGATGATAATGACGCCGCCCAAAATTCTAATGAAATTTGACCCCCTTTTATACCTTTAAGCGACCAAAATAATTTAAAATTCACCAATGATGCCCCAATGAGCGAACTTAGTTACACAGACAAAAGTATCAGAAATACAAGCATGCATATTACTAAACTGGCAGTCATCCAATTTTCCACTTGACTAAAAAGTCACAATATGAAGCGCATTGTGGGAGCACCCCTCAAGCAAACTCAATGTTGATGCACATACTACCTGATATGGTAATACATCAAATTTACTAGAAGCAACAATGAGCGGAAACCCATAAGTGAGACCCAGAACAATAGCCCTTAAACCCAGGTTCAGGGGTAACTGCCATGAGAAGAAGTTCACACATACAGGAATTAGAGCAAATGAATGAACAAGCCAAAGCAGCAGTCATACACCGTTTGACTAGAGGATCCTGAAAAATCCTCTACCAAAACCCTATATTCCCTTAATTTATAATATCACATCCATCTTAAATCTTGATTTTCCCCAGAAGTATATAAGACCTCTTTTCTAATCTAATAAAGAAACCTTTCTGAAGATTTTTAAGTCTATCCTATTTGCTTTAGCTTGTGTTGTATCACGTTAGTAATAGATGGTATCCAGTGTGGGATTGACCAATCTGATGTAATCGCCAGTAACCAGTCTGGGCTTAACCTATTTTGAAGAAGTCACTCTGTTAAGGATACCTTGGTGCTGATAACACCAAGTAATAGGTTGGAAAGGTTACCATCGAGTAACAAAGGCTAACATATGACAACAATGTTAAAGAGTGTCAAGAAGTTTTCAAAAGTGCAAGCAATTTAGCCAAGAGAGTAAATACACCAAAGGTTAGTATCTGAGGAAAGTTTGCTTAGAGAGATGTTGTGATGTTAAAGAAGGCTGTCTGGTGCTTAATCTTCGCGGAGTAGATCCCCTGAGCAGTGAGTCAGACTCTAAAATTAAGTGAGCCGAGGTCAGCATGCTGACTGAGGGGTTGTTACTGTTGGACCATCCAATACTTCCAGTGGACAGGTGGATCAATTACTTATTAGAAAAGGGGACAAATTTTGTTCAAGTCAAGTGTTTGAGTTCTACCCAACTCTGCAATGAGGTAATTTATTCCCATCATTACCCTCCAATAGTGGGTCACATGGGG
Source organism: Massospora cicadina (assembly GCA_022478985.1). Lineage (NCBI taxonomy): Eukaryota > Fungi > Entomophthoromycota > Entomophthoromycetes > Entomophthorales > Entomophthoraceae > Massospora > Massospora cicadina. Next base: position 31,998 of record JAKSZP010015133.1, read on the forward strand.
TATGAAAATGTTTCGATTTTGGTGAAGCTGAAGCTAGATTGAGTGATAATCAAAGATATTCCGGCATGTATCACTAAGTGCTTGACATGCATGCGAGCTAAATCAGATAAATCAGCTAAAAATAGTATTTATTCCCTGCAGCAGACAGAGGGCCCGTGGACCTCATTATTTATTAAGTTATCGTTGTGATTCCCATCTCTAATAAGTTATGCACTTATGGTGGTCATTGTCCGCTTTACCAAGTTTCATTTTATCCTTATTTGTCAGCCAATTACTCCAAGTAAAAAGCCCAGCTCTTTGCGTTGCATGTGTTTCAATGTAAGGTTTGAACAAGTATATTGTATGTGTCCGAGTATCTCAGTTAATTGCTTGTTTTTGGACTGAGCTTGTATCTATCCAGTATTTTGAGTTGTTCTGTTTCACCGCATACCATTCCCAGTCTGACAGTCAAATAAGAGGATAAAACAGATCTTTAAACAGTATCTTTATTGTTACACTTTGGCTGTGAAGGATACTTGGGAGGACTTCTTCCATTGGCAAAGTTTAAAAACAGCAATGTCACTCACTCATCTACCTGTTTTCACTATATGAAGCCACAATGGGGTTTATCCCTCATTTTCTATTAGTGCGTGTCTTCGCCAAGAAATCCCTGCTACAACAGATCATGTGAGCAGATACAGATCACTCAATACCTGTCTTGGGAGCACCTGACCAAGGCCATCATCGATTTCAAGTGATCTTTGGACTGAAAATGTCTCCTTGCCCATAGGACAAGGTGGGGTCCTTCGTCATGTTGGATACGTGGCACCTGCATATGAAGGTGCCATCCTGTAAGGTTGCAAGAAAATGCTCTGGTCCTCATGTGGTGGAGGCGGATTTGGGGTGTAGGGCGTTTAAGTCGACACTTCCAGATCACTGCAGCAGCACCCCATTTTCCACATTTTACAGTTGTCCCTATTTAAGGGAAGGATGCAACGGGGCCAGAGCAAATCCTGGTGAAAAAATTTGAGGAGGCTGTGTCACAGGAATTTTGACCTCATGGAAATCTTGCCATTTAGTAAAATAAACTTTTAGCTTGTATGGGATTAGTGTCATATGAGTACAGTTCAGTCGGCGCCCATAATTCTGCCAATTATTGTGAGTTAGTTGAGGTTTTAACGCTCTGCATCCAGACACTCCTAACCTCCCACTAACGATTGCCACTCTCTTAGCCAGAAAGTTGCTGAAAGTCCATATGAACGTCGCCCTCACCCAAGTCCTGGTGGTGGGGCTCTAAAGTCCAAAGAGGGAGGATATGTAAGCGTGGGTAGTCCCCTATGTGCCTCAACTGTGAGAAGTTTTCTTTTTAATGAAAAAAAGGGGGTTAAGAAGGTGGCCGTCCTTCTGGTTTCCCAGGTCAATCTAGCTCATGGGGTAGACAAGATGTGGGTGATGGCCTACCCTCTAAAAATTGCGCCCCTACCTCCAGAATTCATCACCCAGAAGTTGGTGTAGAAAATTTGGGGGGGAGGGTTGGAGGTGGCGGTGGTAAGAAGCCATACCAGCGGGAAGTTTGTGGCCGCTCTACTTACCCAGATTTCTTCCACTAATCTATGTTTTGCTAATATTGATAAATTGACACCCAGAAGAACTGAATTATCTTATGTACTCACAGGTTTAAATCTCTACCAATTGGGTTTCTTTCAGCCTGAGAAGGCGAGCCCGTCCTCAGCAGGTTTAAGCATAGTAAATCCTTTCCATATGCACTGGGATCTATTCTATCTATCTTGGTCATGAGTGCAAATAATCATCTGATAGATGAAGCTTCATCAATCCACCAAGTAAAATTGTGCCAAAAGTAAGAATTTAGTACAAAAAGTCAATACCAATTAAGTAAAACACTTTGTGACTGAATCAATATCATGTGCGTGTTAAGGTGTAAACCCATCAATAGACTATTTTGTATATAGTCCTGAGGCCTCAATGCCTTTTTCTTTTTCCTTAGATTTTAGAGCTAATAAGGCAGCAGTCCCCAACAGGAACTGCTGTTGCTTCAATTTAATAATTTCCCTCCTTTAATATGTTAAAATAAAATCCTTGATTCTCCCCATTTCAATTAGATTAAGTGATTTGCAATACCAATTTCCAGTTATGTGCTCTAACTTTAAGATACCTGGCAGGTATTGGTAGTATCCCTGCTCACGTTCAATCAAATTTTTAAATCTGTACTAGAGTCATAATGGCTGTTGATGTGGATGGGAACCCATCCTGAGTGGCAGTGTAGTATTAAAATTATCAGAACGCTCAATGACACAAAGGCCACTGAGCCTGAATAATTGAAAGGTGGCGCGACCATATGTGAAGAAGCCTCAAGCCATGCAAACGTACATGGGGACTAATAGCAGTCTTCTTGGATGATGTTAACATGTCAATTCCCATGGCCATTATTAAGGTATGATTCCCCAATGTAGCTGAACAGCTTTTTTTAGCAATAGGTGGTACAACCTAAAGGGGGAATACACTGATCTAGCTGAACAACTTTCTCAATCCTTTAATTTTTTGCTAATGATGCCGCAATTTTCAAGTGAAAAATATTATCTCTTATTTTGAATTCACTTATTTCGATATTTGAGTAAATTGAATAAATGTTTAAGCCATCATTAACAGTGGAGCACCATTTAATATTGGTTCTACAAAGTTAGTAAAAAAACTGGGGCTCACACCCGTTGTTGTTGATATTAAGGTTTACAGAACGACAGGCCTACACACTGATACTTCTAGTGAAGCATATAGCGCCTTGCCTCTACAGTTTAAATCACTCATTATCACTTCAACGGCAATAGTTTTACCTAATCAGAATTATGAGATATTAATTAGCAGTGACTTCATGTGATATTATGAGATTTGGTGTGATTTTTAATAAAATACTCTTGAATTTTTTGTGGAAAACTTTTCTGCTGTTTTACAACCAGAAAAGGAGGCCTACCCCCAATTAAAAAATGATTCTATTAGTATGATATGTGCGGATGGAATCATCCCAGTAAAGTATCATCAGATGAGTAAACATAAGAGGCTGTCGCCAGGTCAAATTGAGGAATTGCAGGAAATTCCCTTAAGAGAGTGATGGCTGATATATGTTAATTACAGAGAGCAGTTTATCATGATAATTGGCCTTACTTTAAAAATTCTTAGATATTTGTACATCAAAACCTAAGCAATGTGGAAGAAAGGTAGTACTGAATCCCATGTTGCACATGAGATTTTAATTTCTGGTCATGGCGAAATTAAGGTACTAATCGCCAACCTGTTGGATAGGCCAATATGGATAAAAAAGAATCAAGTAGTGGCCTTTGCTCAATTAGTTCATACTATGGAACTCTCATTCTCTCAGCCTTTAGTCAGTTGAATGAATTAGGATTACCCAATGGCCCTATGTCTGAGGCAATCCTTACTATATTCAATTTAGATAAGTTAGGGGATCTCAGAGGAACAGAAGGACCACGTTCTTAAATTATTTGCCAGTACTCTGGCTAATTGTGCAGAATGATTATGACCTTGGCTGTGCTAAAGGTATAGTTTATAAGGTCGACATTTGAACCAACTGCCAATTTGTATGCAGACAATCTGACATTTGTGGCAAATTGAGACCATAGTTGATGAAAAAGTTGCTAAATTACTTAACCATGGGTTGTTGGTCCTATCTTCAACCCCTTTTGTAAGTTCAATCTTAATAGTAAAAAAGAAAGATTCATCCAACTTAGTTGTCAAAAATTACTTTCAGCTGTATAAAAAAATGAAAAAGGACTTATACCTGCTACCTTAGATCAACGATAATCTTGAGCATCTAGGAGAGGATCAATTAACCTTAGCAATGGATCTTATATCCAGGTACTGTTATATTACCTACCTAAGGAGGCTAAAAATGTGCAATTATTACAGGCTGTGTATTGAATCAACCAATGCAAATACCTCAAGGTCTATGCAACGCTCTGGAGACTTCCCAAAAAGCAATGTATACTGTGTTAGGTGACCTGAATTTGTTGTGCGTTATTGTTTATCTAGATAAATTTTTGTTTTATTGTACTCTTAAAGATCGCCTTAGACTCTCAGAGGAAGTATTTAAAAGTTATCAACTACAAATCAGAAGTGAAAACCTCAGAATTTTCACTTCTATAGAACTAAGTTTATATAGTTTATGTTTATTGTAGATGCCATTGGTTTAAGCCTTCAAAGACCCAAAGTTGAGGCAATTCAGGCGATGTCCCAAAAATGAGTGTTTGAGCTATATAGGTATTTTTAGAAATGTTCAACACCTGTTTGCAATTAATTTAGAACTTTACTTTAATAACTGAGCCACTTATTCTGCTTTGAAGGTTCCTAAGAAAGGTTTCGTATGGAATGAGGAAGCCCAACCTCCTTTTATGCACTCAAGCAGGAATACCTTAATTAATATTAACTTGTAAGTAGTTATACTATACATAAATGGTTCCATTTTATGGTGGTTCTTGATCATTCTTCTCTTAGATGCTGCATAATTTAAAGGATCCTGAAGAGAGGTTGACCTAATAGGCTTAAAGTTACAAGCATACGTTTATTAGATTGTGCACCAAGAAGGTACCACTCATCAAAACGCTGATGGGTTATCATGTTTGCCAAATGTTATGATGCTGCAGAGTGAAGCAGATGTGTTATATGATAAATGATTACTGGGGATATTGGGTACCAGACACTGGATACTCAGAAAACTTTGAATAAGGCAGTGGAAATTATAAAGGTCATTAAAGATCAATTTTTCAAAATTTTCAGGGAAAATTTTCTTTTGTTTCCAAAACCATCCAAACGCACTGCAGTTCTCAATGCAGCTCATAATGTAGACTTTCATGGGGTCTGACGAAAACTTTAGATCAGCTTCAACAGGAATGTTACTGGGACCCCATTTCCCAAACCTGACAGCGCATCAAGTCTTTCACTTGTGTGCCTGCTCTCATTACTTTCGCTGAGCATTAACTTGCTCAATACGTTGAGGCGATGGACACCGCTGGCCTCATTAAAGAAGAAACCCCAAAATTATACCTCCTTATGCCACATGTCTTAGAAGCCCCAACCCTATGTTGTCCGCCATGGTCCACCAGCTAAAGCGGGCGCTAGACAAAAGTTTCCCCAAAGCTTCCTCACCTTCTGATATGGCTTCCTAGGATAATAACTTAGTGGTTATATTAGGAATTTTTTATTTCTAATAATCCCTTTATCTGGCTCATTCGCAAATATTCATGGTGGCTCCCCCTTTTGGGTTGTGCACCACTAGTGCTAAAAAAAGAATACTACCAGGAATCCCTTTTACTTTGATGTCACAGAAAATCTTTCTTGTTGTGCAATTTGTCAGGCACACAAGCCCTTTAGAAAGCCACCACCTTCAGGCTAGTGGAGCCTGGGCTTACTTGGCATACTGTATCCATTGACATAGTAGGTCATTGACCATAAGTTCTGAGAAGTACCAATATATCATCATAGCTTGTGATTATATAACTTGGCGGTTAGAAACGCGTGCTTTAGCCAAAGTGATTCTGGCAGTACTTCTATGATTATAATGGATCAGTTGATTTAACGTCAAGGATGTCCTAAGGTTATTCTAACATTTAATGGCAGCAACTTTACCACACACATATACTAAAGCTTAATAAGTTATTAGGAATATTATGGGTACTGATGACGCCTTACCATACAGAAACTAATGTGATGCTCAAAAAGGTAAAGGGTACTTTGGCTACTATTTGAAGAAGCTTATAGCTGGAAACCCTTACAGCTGATGCATTATTTTTTAATGGCAACTTTTGTCTATAATTTAGGTTATCATTCATCAAAGGTAATCCCCTTTCGAATTGCTGTATGAGCATCTAGCTAGTTTGCCCCAATTATATATACTGCTATTGAACCAATTTAGAAATGACGACCTTACAATTACTTGAGAGCTTGAAGATAATCTTGGTAGGATTACAGTCCTCCGACTATGTCAATACTCTTAAGTGGAGGTTGAAGGCCAAAGAATATGGGAATTTCAAGCGACCAGCTCTTCTAATTAATGAATTAATTGATAGGACTAAGTATTGTGAAACCCATGGCCTTGGACGACGGAATAAGTTAGACAAGCTCTGTGTTGGACCCTTTAAGGGGCATTATTGGATAACAGGATTTGGACATGATGGGAAGGTTAAAGACCACTTGACTCCTATGACAGAGTAACCGCCTAGACTTATGAGGGGTTTAAAGAAGCTACTTAGACTAATCACATAAAAATTGGTAGTAAGCAATGCACAAACTGAGACTAAAAAATCCATCAGATCAATTTGAGCCTAGAATACCCCAAGATGAAATACTGCCTAATTAAAATGAAGGATCATCAGAAGGTCAGCTGACTACTACTCAAGGTGGCACACAAGGCAATAAATTAGGACCAACCCAAAAAAGGGTAAGAATCAAGAATCTGCCCATTGTATGACTTTTATGATAGCAAGATATTGGACTTGGTACATTCATAATACATTTTGACCTAACATAAAATATACTACAAAGACATCATACCATGACCATCTAGTACTAAAAATAGACATCATACCATCCAGAATGCATTGCCTGACTAAAAGCCTCACATCCAAATTTCCCTCTCTATTATTTTTTTTAATCCTTTTCCTTTCAGGGTTTATACTGCTAAATGTTACCTGTAAAAACCCCCTATTATATACTACAATAAAGTTAATTCATTAGTTATATATCTCATTTTTGGTTTAGACTTAAAAAGTCCATTTTGCTATACTTACCATAGGACTTATACTCTAGTTGATGGTACATAAGCGGTTAATAGGCACCCCTTAAGATACATAATATAATTGTCATCTGTTTAGACCGCTATAAATATTGACTGTTGGGCTTCTTGGGCATAGCACTATTGAGCTTAAAAATGTAAGCCCAACAGGGTGGTTCTCACTACAGGGGCTCATCCCACATTCAACAATACCTACACCTAATTAATCACACCGTAGAAGTTAATCTGATTAGTAGTGTCATCCACTGAGTGCACAATATAAAAGGTAAATAATATAACCAAATGGGAGGTCCACCCATCGTCACATTTAAAGAATTATAAGAAAATCTTATGAAGATTCCCAAATCTTGTTGTATAACCTGGATTTCTGATGAAGGAGTTTAGATTTACTTTGTGAAGTCATTACCTAAGAGAAAGATCTAGCTGTGAAAGTTAATTTGCCATGGACAGGACTCTCATGAACATATACAATTCCAGTGCTCTCTCAGAGAGCTATGGATTAAGCGTGAATCTTTCTCGCTATATGCTGCAATTTGTACACCCTGCACTCTTTCATATCGTACATTTATTAGGAGTCCATAATAAAAAACTCTACTATCATATCAATATTTAATAGGCCCTACGGATGACTTATGAACAGATATATAATTTATCATAAATTGAGTTTAGGTGACTTCCGCCACTTATTGAAGTCAAAAGTTCTTATATCACTCAACTCTATAGCCAAATGTGGACTAATGATTCAGGTGTTATCAAGTATATGGAGGAGGCTATGAAGCTTCTCTGAAAGGAAATCTCAGAATTAAATGAAAACACCAAAAGACTAATTGATGCCTTTGTTTAAGAGCTCTGAAGACAAGATATTGAAACCCGTGGTAAAAAGGTGGCTCAGACTTCTATTAGCCATCATCTTAAGGAAGGACAGATCACCCTACTCAAGGTCTGGCTAGAGAAAGCCCTACGACAAATTAATGAGTTGGAGGCCCAATTGAACCTCTGAGACCACATTAGTAGCCCATTACTAGTACTTACCAAGTGGCTCATGTTAAACAGAATTTAGCATTCCATGCGACCAAGTGTCTACTTTTTCCATTACTGAGTGACTCGACAAATTGGAGAGTGACATGACAGGCAAATTACCCAGTCAAGAGTACATTAACATATCTACCATAACTCGAAAAGCTGAGAAAAAAATAAAAACTCTTACAGAAGAGCTGAAAGCCAAGACTGACAAGCTATATTAGTTCACTGAATGCAAGGAGATGAAGGAGGACTTGAATCAGCGCATTGGAGTATTAAAAGATGAGGAAAAGCTTTTGCAAACTTACCACTTATCCGCTTACCAGCAAATTAATGATATGGACATCCGCGTTTTGAACTTGGAGAATGCTAAGGTCAATCTTGAGAAGAAATAATCTGCTGGATGTCTCGCCAAGACTTACCCTGGAGGAAATGGAGCAACATCTCAGTCCTCTACAGGATTGATTATACAACTTGTGCATCAAGTTGAACAGAGTGCCACACATAAAAAAATTACTAAATCTGAAGCTCCTGGGTTACAAATCATTGCAGGATAGGAGGCCACTACCTTCAATACTATATTCAAGGACACGTTTACACCTGGTAAAGGGAATATTTCATCTGTTGGGCTTTTACCAGTGCATGTGTTGGAATCTGGGAATTGTTATGCTCGCTGGTGATTGTTGCCCCAGATTATAACAATATAGCAGTGATGAGAGTTTGATAACTTGTAACTACTGGAATAATTATTATGGGAATTTTACCCCACTTAAATGAAAAATAAGAAAGTACTAATAAAACTAAAAAACTGGTTTTAAAATATATTTTTTATTAGAGGCGGTGAGGGGGTGAAAAAGATCCTCTTAATATTTGGCTACTTAGTATTTAAATCATAACAAAGCTTAAAGTGAGTCAGATGAGAAATTCATTACAAGCTGGCTGCATTTAATTTAGGTAATATTAGCGTTTAACCTATTAGTTCTCTCAAAACTCGCCTCGCTTTATTTTGAGGGCTGATGTTGGGTCAATAGCTGGGAAGATGAACCTGTGGGGTAGGGATTTAATATAATTGGACCAATCAGAAGGCGGAAAATTATTTTCACCTTGTGGGACCCCCTCCAGGGCTATAAAGGACCAGTCTCCTTGGTGGAGTTTGAACTAAATTAGATATAGGACGCATAGGGACCTCATAAATGGCTTTCCTGATTCTGCCGATGATCCAGAGTAACCCTGCTACTAACCATAGACCTATTTGGCTGTGGAGTGGTGAAAATCGTGTTACTCCAATTTGAGGGGTTACGCCAAGGAATTGGCTAAGGTCTTTTGGCCTATATGATCCTCTTTGACCTCCAAAACAATCTTCATACAAATTTAAACTTATATTTGTCTGACATTACCCCCTTAAAGAGTAGTAGGGGGAGAATATGGGCGCAGGAACCAGCCATGGACCCAGTTGACAGTAACTCTGGAAGCAAGAAATTTTATGAATTACTCATCCCCTTGCTTGTATGTGATGACAAAGGGTCCTTCCCAGATAGACCCAAGCTTTCCGCTTCTAGGAGTGATCTAATTGTGATAATACAGTGCCAAGTCTAATACTTAGAAGGAAGGGAGTCGGTTATAAAGCTCATTAGCTGCTTGGCCCTCTTTAGTGACTTTCTTTGCCAGATTGGTCAAAACCTTGGCTTTTAACTGAATAAGATGCCTGGAAACTTTTTCATGGCTTGCTCAGGGTCAGTCCTAGCAGAGAAAATATTCTTAGTTAATAAGGCTGGCACCCCAGGTTCTAGATCATACAGTACCCAGAAATGAGACACTTTGAGGATCCAGTGGTAACTAATATGGTAGGCCATAAGGGCATTGGATAAGTAAATATCCCAGTTTATAGGGTCTGAATTGGCCATCTTTCATAGTATGGTGACCAGGGTTCCATTATTTCTCTCTACTGTACCATCAGTAAAAGGTTATAAGGGGCGGAAAAGAGCTGCTGGTTCCCTATTGAGGTAGCTAGAAGCTTTGCCAATCTCAAAGTGGAGTTCTTCCTATTGTCACATAGAAGGACTTGAGAACATCCATGGCGGATGAAGATATTCTGGTGGAGAAACGTGGCAGTAGCCTTTGAAGTTTGGGTAGGAAGAGCCACAACTTTGACCCATTTGGTAAA
>JAKSZP010015134.1:0-41910 GCA_022478985.1 Massospora cicadina
ATTCATGTTGGTTGGGGTTTAGGATGGGGGTTTCCCAAATAACGTAGGTGAAATGCCAAGGGGTCAGCTGGCACTGCTGGCCCCGTTGCCTAAGGCGAAATGGCAAGGGTCAGTCAGCCTTCATACTGGTTGGCCTGCAAACCAGCAGATCCCACTGTTGCTAGAAAAATCGATTTTCTGACAGGTTCAAATAACCCTTGGCTGCTGATTAAGGCGCATTTCTCCTAGTCCTCAAGAGAAAGCTCCATTTGCCAGTAGCCACTGGCTAGGTCCATTGCCAAAAAGTATTTTGAGCCACCCAGGCATTTTTAAAAGAACTGTCAATGCATGGCAGCAGGTATGAGTCCTTGTTGGGTATCTCGTTTGGGCAGCAGTAATCCATGCCTACCTATGGGCCCAATACTTCTTGTGCACTAACAAAGGAGATTTCCATGGGTTCTTTGACAGACGGATTATACCAGCTTCAGCTAACAGGTTGAGCTCTTTTGCAATGACTGTGTCCTCTATCTTCGAATGATGGTAAGGTTTAGAGTAGAAAGGGATAGCGGCTCTGGTGTTTATCTTATGGATCTCCTTTTTTACAAGCCAAAGTTGTTGCATCCAGTACTGAAGACCTTATTAATTAGCCCAAAAGTTCGTCCAACTTTTTCTGCTTAGGGGTCACATCCCCAAATCCTGAGCTGATCAAACCCTCCTACTGCATGTATGGACTCATTATTTTGGCAACTGGTAGTTGGGCCAGTGCTACAAATTGTCCGTTTTCAACTTTGACTGGTTGGGTATTGATGTTTCCCAAAACAAGGTTTAGCTCTCCATAATAGGTGGTATCAAAAATTCCTGGTAGTACTTTGGGCTCTTACTCTTGTATTCCATCTCAACTGTACACTTCCAATATGGTGTCAGGTGGAATTTTTACTCTTATTAACAAGGTCATTCTGCATTGCTCACCTGGTCAAATCTTTATGGTTTATAAAGCACTCAGAGGAAGCCCTTCTTTTGCACTCATGGTAGGCGGTAGTTGCTTTACGTCTTTCTCCATCAAATTTTGATGAATGGGATAGATTATTTGGTCCATTTTGACAAAGCATGTACACTGTTTTTGTGGTTTAACGTTCTTGTCCTTGAACACCAGGAGTACTTGATAGCTCAAGATGCTAACCGTGCTAGTGGTGAAGTCAAAATTACCCCAAACTCCAGTAGGGACTGCGTCCCAATCATAATATTGTAGTGGACATTTTTTAATACCACTGTTGGTGCCATCAAGACCATGTGACCAAAGCGTAAAGGTAACTCTGAATAAGCTTAAAGAGCGAGTAATGTTGGATCTTGCATTGTGGTTTTTCACATTGTAGTCAATGTCAGATATAAACTTGAGTTTCATCATAAGTTTGGAGGAGATAAATTTAGCTGGAGCCCCAGTGTCCTGCACTTCCAGAACTCACACATTTTGGGTGATTACTTCCATTTCTGTTACGCAATTGCCAAAGGGGTTTCCCGTGGTCAAGACGTCAGTGGTAGATTCCTCAAACTGTCTCAAAGCAACAATACTTGTATTTGCCTTGATAGTTTCTTCGCCATACAGTGCCAAATTATCAAAAGTAGATGTTACTGACTGCTCTCCTTCTATAAATGAATTGATCACTTAAGTAGGCTTGTTTTCTTGGACCTAATAGTATCACTTAATGAAGATCCGTCAGTACCATTGACTTCTAATATAGCCAGTAAAGCCACCACTCTAGGTGACCCTAACAAGCAGTAAACTGCACTAGCTAAGTCTTTATCCTCATGGTCGTCCTCATCCTCAGTGTAGAGATCCACCTAGTTTACATTGATAGGTATATCTTATTTAAGGTCTGGTTCTTTTGTTTTGGCAGTAACTAATGGATAGGGTCAATAAAAGTGCCCAGGTTGATAGCATTTAGGGCACTTAAACTCTTGACGTGGCAAGCGTTCAGACAGTTTGTTACTCTTCTCTTTTAGCTTGTCACCCTTATTGTTGGTGACATAAACGGCCTTATTAGCTCATCAATGGGTTGTGTAGGTACCATAGCCTTGTAATTAGATTTGTACGTCCCTTTGATGCCAAGAAGCGCCTCCTTAAGAGCTTTAAGAGACGCAGAGCTCTTTACCGCCAGAGTCATATGCATTTTCAGATTAGGATGTATCTCTAATGACCTCAGTAAAACAGTTTTGGTGGTAGGCAGAACTAATGTTCATGTGGTCTATAACTGAAGACATTTGAGGTAGTATCAAGAGGTGTATTTTTTTGACTCATTTTTTCCTATCTTTATCAACAAGAACCTTTTGTTTTGTATTATGGACAACCTGTTCACTACTAAACTAGAAGAGTAAGATGTTCTTTAGCTTGGTTAAGATAATTCAAGTCTTAAGCTCGCGTTGAGGATTTATTGAGCCTTGCGGCTCATGCATCCTTGTACATGGTGAGCCTTCTGAAGATTGGTAAAACCATCCATATCATTTTTGTACTTCTGGAGGAAATCTGCAATTGTCCCCTCACCATATATGTACATGGATTTAAAGTACAGTTTGAAGTTGGGATCTTCCTCAACAGGATTGGTGTGCATCATAGACACCAGAGTACAAGTTCTTACCAGTTGTGATACATTCCTTTGAGCTATCCACTTAGGTGCCTCCAATCAAGTTATAGGTCAGGTAGAGGTAGGCTCTGGTACAGTATGCATCTGTTCCTTAAGATATTTTATACTCATATCCATTAAAACAGCATAATTTCGTGCTGTTCCAAACGCTCTCCATATTCAATCAGAGTGGTTATGGTTTTGCCATTCTCTTTTTTGAGGAACACAAATATCTCCTAAAAAGTTAAGTTTAGATTCCAACTTGAAAATAGGTGGTGATTTTCTCACAATAAGCTGTGAGGCGATTTGGGCTCTTCTAGAGGTCTCCTTGACACGCTCAAGATTGTTGCATAGATCTTGCACTTCAAATTCCAAGCTATGGAGCCTAGTATGGAGTGTATCCTCCTCCCTCACCAGGAGCTCAGAGGAATCCTCTCCATAATAAACCACCATATTTGCATCATCGTCAACTTGTTCAGGAGAATCATTGTGATCATCACTAGGGCCTGATAGTGCCACCCCAGTAGTGAGCACCACTGTCAGTGCGCTGACCTCAGCTCACTTAACTTTAGAGGCTGACTCGCTGATCAGGGGGTATATTTCTTGTGAATTATGCACCAGACAACTTTTATAACATTGAAATTTCTCTCACTAAAAAAATGCTTCTTTAATGCTACCCCTTGTAGCATTGATCACGTGTATAAACCTTCCACTCCCATGGAGAACTTCTTGACACTAATAGACATTTTTGACATGGTTTGGCTTTTTAAACTCAACGGGAACCTTTTCAATATGTCCCTTGAATTTGTCAGCACCAAGGTATCCGAAACAGAAGTGTCTTCTTTTAACCAGGTCAGGTCTCAGACTATTTACTGGGCACAGAGTACTTGGTTTATTCCAGACTGGTTACTTGTGATTACTACACTTAATACAGCACAAGCTCAAACAAAAGAATAAGCTTGATATTCTGTAGAAAGGTTTTCTATTGAGATATAAAGTTAAGTATTTTATATACAAGGAAATTTAAGATTTAAACTAAATGAGATATTGAGAATTAATTGGGAATTTGGGCTTTGAGATGATAATTTTCCACGATCCTTTAGTTAGATGTTTTCTGACTGCTGCTTTTATCACTTCCTCTATTTGAGATAATCCTTGTAGCTGTGGGCTCTGTCTCACGGTGGTGCCTCTGAACTTGAATGTTCAGGAGCCTTTATACTAGTCCATGCTTCTGAGTTTTGGCTCATTGTACCTTCTGCTGATATTGTTTAATTAAAAATCTGTTATTATCCTTCTTGATTTCAGGTTTGAGTGATGGTGCTCTTACAAAGCACCTCACATCATGGTTTTAATTGACTCTCAGAACTTGATGGCTGCCTGATTTGGTAATATTCACCTTCAAACCTCATGCTCTTGTCAGCAAAATTTGGTTCACTCATCTTAGCATCATTGGCAGAATGCAAAATATTTTGGCCATCTGAAGGTATATAAGGGGCCAATTTTTATATGGAATTTTGGCAGTAATTTCATCTTCATAAATCAACTCGTTTGACTCCTCAGGAAGAAAAAATTTCACATGATGTCATCCCGTTCTCTTTGAAAATATTACTCATGACATCATCCTGACTTTAGTGCAAGTTTTGTAGCTCGCCCAAATCCATAAATTGGCCTCTTTCACCCCCATCCATGCTGAGCTGATCTCCTGTACCTCCACTGGTTTAGGGGTAACTTTCACTCATTCCACTAGTTGAGGAATGACTTGTAGCACCAATTGAAGCCTCATTTGTGACACTCATGTTCTTTCTGACCAAGTTTTTGCAGTTACCCACTCACAATAAAAGAGTATTGAGCCTGAAATGGTAAAGAAGTGGCACAACCATACTTGAATAAGCCACAAGCCCTGACAGCGCACATGGAGGATGATAGTACCTAAAGATGTTAATATTTTGATCCTCATGGCTACCATCAAGAATTGACTCCCCAAAGTAGCCATACAGCCTTTACTGTCCTTCAATTCAGCAAATAATGCTACCATGTTTTTAGTAACCAATATTTCTTCCTATTCTGATTGCACTTATGCCAATATATAGGTGAATCAAGTAAAAGTTTAAGTCATTATTGATAGTGGGGTTCCAACTAATTTTGTTACTAAAATTTTTTAAGGAGTTAAGGCTGCCCCAACATATATTATACTAGGGTTACATGATGGCGGGCCTACTTACCACTGCTTTTCTGGGTGCCTATATCACCTTGCCTTTATTTATAGTTCCCTTCTTGTCATCGCACTGGCCATAGTTCTGCATATTCAGAATTATGGGATATTAATTAGCAGTGACTTCATGCATCAGTATGGGGTCCGATGTGATTTTAAAAACATTACTCTAAATTTTGGGGCAAACTTTGCCACTGTTCTACAAACGGGAAAGAGGATCCATACCTAACTAAGAGGAATTACTATTAATCTGGGCTATGCAGATGGGATCATTTCCTTGAACTAAATACAGACTGGCAAATGTTCCTGGCCACTGCTAGCCCAAAACTGAATAATTTTAATAATTTCTTGAGGGCGTGAATGCTAACAGTTGTGAATTCCAAGCAACATTGCATCATTGGGACTGGCCTTAATTTGAACATTACCAACTATCTGTATGGTGAAATTCATGCACCCTGGAAAAAAGGCTGAACTGAATCCCATGTAGCATCTGAAGTTTTAATTTCAAATCATGAGAAATTCATAACTGGTTGCCAACTTCCTGGATAGGCTAATATAGGTAGAAAAGAACTAAGTATTGGCATTCACTCCTTTAGTTCCTACCATAGAACTTTTATCTTTTAAGCCTTTGGTAAGTTAAATGAAAAAGTATTATTCAATGAGCTATAATCCACTAGCAATCCTTGCTGTATTTCTTGGGACAAACTGATAGGGATCTCAAAAGAACAAAATAAACCACGTCATTAAATTATTTGGATAATAATCTGGAGTATTTTCATGAGATAATATGATCTTGAGTGCATTAAAAATATAGTTCATAAGAGTGATTTCAGGGATCAATAGCCAATTCAGGTGCAACCAATTTGACATTTGCGGGAAAGTGAGGTGATGTTGCCAACAAATTCACTAAGCTATTTGAACATAGGCTGTTGGTCCCATCCTCAAACCCTTGGATGAATATAATTTTAGTTGTAAAAAAGAAGGACAGATCCAACTGGTTCACTTTAGATTATCATTGTCTGAATAAGATAAAGAAAAAAGACTCATACACACTTCTGCATATTGATGACACTCTTGATCATTTTGGGGGGCTCAATTCCTTTATGCAATGGATCTCATATTTTGGTACTGGAAAATTGACCTACCTAAGAGGATCAAGTAAATTGTGTAATCCTCATCAATAATGGATTAGATCATCTGATGTG
The DNA here is from genome assembly GCA_022478985.1 of Massospora cicadina. Lineage (NCBI taxonomy): Eukaryota > Fungi > Entomophthoromycota > Entomophthoromycetes > Entomophthorales > Entomophthoraceae > Massospora > Massospora cicadina. The sequence goes on from JAKSZP010015134.1 coordinate 6,015, forward strand.
AATGCCTAAGGTCTTTGTAGAGCACTGGCTACATTCCATTGAGCAATAAATACCATGTTAGGAAATCTGAAGGTTTTGTGCATTTTTGCTAACTTAGATGACATCAATGTTTCCAGAAGCACCTTTCATATCACCTTAAACACTTAGAAGTTATCAATAAATTAGCCGCAGCAAATCTGAAAATAAAACTTTGGAAATGTCGCTTTTAAAAAATGTTATTGAATACTTGGGGCTCATTGTTGACGCTAATAGTCTACGCCATCAAAAACCCAAGGTTGAGTCAATTTGGGCCATGTTCAGCTGAATAGAGTTTTTTATGTGCAGGTATTTTTGACAATAGCTGGTTATTATTGCCAATTCTTTAAAGAAATATCTTCTAAAACTGAGCCACTTTTTCAGTCGTTGGTGGCCCAAAAAAGGGTTTGTATATGATATGGAAGACCAGGGCTCTTTTGACACCCTTAGGGTATACCTGATGACAGAACTAATATTGTGATATCTAAAATTTTGTTTGATATTTCATCATCTAAACTGATGCACCATTGACAGTAATCATGCCATGTTGAGTCAGGTGGACAAATTTGGCTATAAACACCTGGTAGCCTATGCAAGTCATACCCTGAGTTAGCAGGAGTTGAACTATACTGTGACTGAGTGGGAATGCCTTGTGGCAATATCAAACTTGCATGAAGTTCAGAGTATATATCTACAGAGTCCTATTTACTGTGGTTACTAATCCTTCCTCACTGAGATAGCTGCATAATCTAAAAGAGCCTGAAGGGAGGTTGGCCTGATAGGTTTATAAAGTTACAGACATATGATTTGAGATTGTACATAGAGTTGGAACCATAAATCAAAATGAAAAAATGATTGTTACAATTATCCTCTATTTTCATTTTGCAAAATGAAGCAGATGTATTGTTTGAGAAGATGCTTAGTGGGAGTATTGGGGGCCAGCTACCTGGGTTTCCAAAAGCACTAAACAAAGTGATAAAACATGAAGATCATTAAAGGTCAATTGTTAATAATTGTTGGAAAAAATTCTATTGTATCCAAAGCCATCTGAGCGCGCTGCAATTATTACTGCGGCTTATAATGTAACTGACCATGGGGCCTACAGAAAACTTTAGAACAGGTACAATGGGAGTACACTGGGAATCCCCTAATTTCCATGTTGTAGAACACCTTAGTTGTTATGCAATGTGTCAGGCACACTGCCCTCTAAGAAAGCTACTACTTTCCAGCTAGTGGAGCCTAGTTTGTGTGGCATACTGTATCCAACGATGTTGTAGGACCATTGAGCCTGAGTGTCATGGGCGGGGATCCCAGACTTCGTCCGTTTTATCCTGGAAATGCCCACGCGGCGGCATTCCAGGCGGGCAACCTAACCAGACAGACTTAGGCACAGGCGAGGCAAACCCTTTCTCATCAAATCTCAGAAATGCCCACGTGGCGGCAAACAGAGTGATGAGGCTGGACTGTCACTAATACGAGGTCCCCTATCATAAACCCAAACCCAAAAATATCAGGTGAGCAAGGCGCGACACCTCAAAAGAACTTTATTTTTATTTTAAAAATAATAAAAGACCGAACTGGAGGGGACCAAGGCCAAAACTTAGAATTCCAATTTGGAATTCGAGAAGGTTGGGTTCAACTTTTTTTAAAAGTCGCTTCCAAGGAGCCTCTCTGATTCATTCCTTAAGCCTGCTGAGCTTAAGGAATGGTCGGAGTGGCTCAGCCCAGCCCTCTGAGTCTGACCACCCACTCCACCATACCCAACAATTCTGATTGGTTCAGTTTGAATTAACCAAATGAACCAATTGGAATGTAACATTCAGAAATTCATCCTTTCAGATGATTTCCATTCGTCACATCACCCCCCACTAAATGGCCCTCCGGGGGCAGAGAGCCACCGTTTTGGGAGAAAATCATTGGTGAGAGGTCTTCCCAGGGTGAGTCACCTTGAGCCCCAAGAAGGATCCTCTCGAGGAGAAATGGGGGGGATGGAAACTGGAAACTGGGCTGTTGGAGTAAGCCCCAACAGGTAAGGATATTTGTACCCAACACCTGGCCAAATCACCACCTCCCAGAGGCTACCACTAGGAATGGCCTTCCCATCCTGACCTGAAGGTGCTTTCCTTAACGATATCCCTGGAAGGCGCAAAACAGTGCTGGCCATGGGCCATCCCCTTTGCGCTGTCAGGCCTGAGAATGGCCTTCCCATCCCAACTGGGAAGGGCTTTCCTCAGTCCTGCTGGCAGTGGGGTTGACCCCATGGCGCTGGTGCTGGGGAGAATATCCTCCCCTTTTGGGACTTTCCGGGGTTGAGGGAACCTGCTGGGAACAGGTGCCCTCAGACACAGCCGCTGGAATTGGTGGGAACCTGAAATTTGGCAGACCCTCAAATTCACTGATGTCGCAGGGCTGGCCATCAGTCTCTGGGTTGGCCCAGCGCTGGTTTCCTCAACAGCTGGGACAAAACAGAAATCCTCTGAGGGACAGGACCACCTCCAACCAGAAGCAAAATGAAGTTGGAATAATGTCACAGGTGGGGATCCCAGACCCCATCTGTTTCATCCTGGAAATGCCCACGCGGTGGCATTCCAGGTGGGCAACCTAACCAGACAGACTTAGGCACAGGCGAGGCAAACCCTTTCTCATTAAATCTCAGAAATGCCCACGCGGTGGCAAATGGAGTGATGAGGCCAGACTGTCACTAATACGAGTTCCCCTATCACAAACCCAAACCTGAAAATATCAGGTGAGCGAGGCGCGACACCTCAAAAGAACTTTATTTTTATTTTAAAAATAATAAAAGACCAAACTGGAGGGACCAAGGCCAAGACTTAGAATTCCAACTTGGAATTTGAGAAGGTCAGGTTCAACTTTTATAAAGTCGCTTCTGAAGAGCCTCTCCGATTCATTCCTTAAGCCTGCCAAGCTTAAGGAATGGTTGGAGCAGCTCATCCCAGCCCTCCAAGTCTGACCACCCACTCCACCATACCCAACAATTCCGATTGGTTTAGTTTGAATTAACCAAACGAACAAATCAGAATGTAACATTCAGAAATTTATCCTTTCGGATGATTTCTGTTCATTACACTAAGTACTGAGAAGAGTCAATAACTCATCATAGCAATCAATTATCTAAATTGTTGGGTAGAGATGCGTGCTATTGTTAAAGTAGATGCCAGCATTACTGCTAAGCTCATAATGGAGCAGATAATCTATCAGTATGGCTGCCCTCAGGTTATTTTAACAGTTAACAGCAGCAACTTTACCACTCATATCATCCCAGCCAAACAATCAATGGGAATATGGAGAGAGTACTGACAACGCCCTACCATCCAGAGACCAATAGGATGGTTGAAAGTGTAATGGTACTCTGGCTGCTACTTTGAAGAAGCTTGTCGCTGGGAAACCTTCCTGCTGGGTAATGTATTTTTCAGTGGTGAAATTCGCCTATAATTTAAGTTATCATTTATTAATGGGAAATCCCCCTTTAATTGCCTTATGGGCTTCAGGCTAGTGTCCCATTTTTATAGTTTTTTCTTGACCCAATATTTATGACACCTCTCTAATATTTAGAAAACTTTGCAAAAGTCAAGATAGGGGTTACAATCCTCTGCCTATGACAATACTCTCAAGTGGAAGCTCAAGTCAAAAGAATATAAGATTTCAAACGGACAGCCCTCCCAACTTTCAAAACTCACAATTGGGTTAATTATTGTGACACCAATGGCTTTAAATGCCATAACAAGTTAGACCAGCTATGGATTGATCCCTTTGAAGTCATCAATAAGTCAGCATTGGATGTCTACATGATTTAAAACCTCTCTGAGGATCATATTGTGAATAGAGTGCATGCTAAGTTCATATGGAATGCAAATAACTATCCATATGGCTAAAGTAATTTTGTTATTTTATATACCTAATCATACTAATATCTAGGTTTGGTCAAAGTTTAAGAAATGGCTCAATGCCATCAAGTTCTTTGGTAATAATTTCCAATCACTTCTCTTTGAGGCTCAGTCATTATTTCCATGGCTACTAAATGTTTCTTGTGGTTTCCACATTGTTTTATGTTTTAGCAACATAAACCGCCAATAGTTTTTGACACCTCTAGGATGTGGGGGGTCAGGTGAAGGTATTTTGCATCAGAAGATATAATGGAAGAAGATAATCTGATTAAGTGGTGGATGTTAGGAATTTAGCCATATTATTATTTTCCAATGAGTTCTGATACTAGTAAACTATTCAGGAATGATCCCCAAAATGATTTATTAGTGTCAATGTCTTGTAAGCCTTCATGTATGAAGCTTCATTATAGCATCTAATCATTCAGAGCTATGTCAAAGATTTAGACTTACAAGAAAGGGAGATATGAATTAACTTTAAGATTGATTCAATGATTAGATTTCCTTAAGCTATTGGGGATGATCCCTAATAGTTTCGTTTAGGTTACCAGCTCAAGGGTATTATTGCCTAGTCTGGGAAATTCAGTGGAATAAAGTTACAATTAATGGTATGCCAAAGTTGCAGGTCAATGAATAAAAAGCCATTATTAGGTGACTGATGCTGACAATTCTAATAGGAGGGCACTAGGGTGATAGATTGCCATATATAAGTGATTGTTTTCCTAATAAAGTATCTTTTTATTGGTGGTAGTAGATTTTACTAGTAATTGGGTTAGTTATTATAGGACAGAAGCGCCTGAATAATATAGCAAACAACAGTTAAGTTTTAGATGAACCTTTTATCAGCTCAAATTCAGGTTATCTGTCATCATACTGAAAAGTTGTATTTGTTAGAAAAACCTCTTTCAAAACCGTGCAGTGACCCCTTTTCAACAGTAAGATATGCCCAAGTTAGTCCTGGAAGTGAGCACAATATCCAAATAAAAATTACATCCATGGCATTAAAATGCACCAGCTAATTAGAAAATTATGACAAAAAATTTACGTTTGGTTGGTGAATGAGGGCTTCATGAACCATTAAATTTATAATACTGTTAAATCAGGGTAGATATAAATCCAATCTATCACTTGAGTGTGGGCTTGTTTAAGCCACAGTATGACTATAAGTGGCAAGTAGTGTTTTTTGTTATGATTGGGTGCAGTGCCTCACCCGTTGAATGAGTCCCCCTCATCGTTACTAATAAAATTCATAAGCAGCTTTCTTTGTTAGTCAACTTAGTTATAATAAACCCCCATTCATTTTATCTAAATATGTGTATATGTTTTGTACTCTTTGCCAACCTCCAGGAGGGCTTGGATAATAGAGTTTGTTCAACCCTCACCCTGGGCCCTTTGGGCACCATCCTCCTTTGTAGTGCCCTGTTTCCTTTATTACTAGTGGGTTGTTCCCTGTTTGTGAGGTAGTGCCTTTCACACCACCTCTATGGGAACGTAATTGTTATAGACACATACATGACATGGTAGTAAAATAACTAATATGACTGAACTTGGTTTTAGACTGGAGGTAAATATATCACATTTTTTAACAATATTTTTTGAGTACTGCTGAATGCTACAGTTGAAGATAAAGTCAATTGACTCATTTTTAAAGTGTATTTTTGTTATATTCAAACCCAAAAATGAAACTCTAGTGACCTCATCACATGACCCTTTTAATACCAGTAAGGCATGCTTGGCCCTTACCCAGCGTTGTTCTATATTATGTTTGAGGTAACTAAGGGTATCCAGATTAACGCCCTTAGACTTAGAAATATCCTCCTTATTCTACAGTTTAACTAGTGAATATGTCATGATATATAACAGCTTGGCAAATTGTAAAGAATGTATAGGCACTTAGAAGGAAGATGGATATTGTTTTCAAGCTCTTAGAAGGTGGTCCAAACCTTCTATTAGCTTTAAAACTTTGTCTGGGTTCTGAGGATGATAGAAGCTTCTGATAAAATAAGAGCTAAAATTTGCTTGGTTTCAAAATAAACTTAAGGGGTTGGAGTCCATAAAAATTTACAACAGGGTTTAGAGGGTTTAAAACTCCAAGTACTTGCAGGAAGGGTAAAACCCTCCAGTTGGCTGTGGCAAGAAAAACGCCTAACTGTAAATGAAGAAAAACAAGCAAAAATTAAGTGGTAAGAAGTATAGAGACCATAACAAATAACCATACACCCACCTCATGCTCCAAAAATTTCTAAATAGAAATGTTTCATAAAAATATAGAATATGTAGATTGGTTGCAACATTTGAGGAGAGTGTTTTTAACTCTCCTGTTCTTAAAGAGGAGATGGAGAATGTAAAACCAGATAACTAGGAAGCATACTACTAAAATTATAGAAAATTAGGCACCGCAGATGATGCATTGCTAAGATGGCCCAGGTAGAGTATATATATAATTATAAAAAATTCCAAAATGCTTAATATGATAACTTTGGTGTACTCCAAGGAGTTGTTCATGACCAGTTTTATATTGGGGTCTAGACCTTTCTGAGGTCTATACACAAAGCAATTCATAAACCACCAACAATGGAATTGGTTCAGCATACAGTTTTGAAGGTATAAGATGGCCCTTATTTATGGATTCTCTCTTTAGGAGGTTTGCAGCCATGCTAACTCAAAGATTCATCTGAAAAAAATATATTTATATTTTTAATAATGGAGGCAAACAACCACTGCCTCCCAAGTTTGATACTGGTAGATGAACTTTGTATAGGGGACAATTTATGAATGTGTTGGCGTTGCGCACAAATATCCCAGAACTGAGACAGCAAAAAGCAAGGTAGTCCATGAGTTACTGGCTTATCAGAATAACATTTATGGAGGTTTATTAGGATTTATCCTCCTTTCCCATTGATTGATTTCCCTATTAATTGGTGCAGCATTGTCCCCAGGTAAACCCACCTCAAATAAATAAACAATGGAGAAAACCAAAGAAGAAGTTAATCTAGTAAAAATAACATTAAGTGAGATTAAGGGTATGGGACATGGTCATCTTTTAATGGGGCTAAGCCAAATCTAACCAATAGAATTATACTATTATTGATGGTAGTACCATAGCTTGAATATGCTTTAACTTAAGATTTGATGTTTAGATTAATCTTACCAAATATAGGGATACTGTATTTACAATAGGATTTAATCTTTGTTTAGCAATCAGATGCAATGTCCATTTTTGTTAACTGGGTAACTTGTTAATTAAAGGTTGTTGAAGTAACGCTGATAACTCTATCATGTGATACCTTGGTACCTACCTGGGAATTTTTGGCCCTTTTATATATGTTGGTCCAAGGTATGTGTCAGAATTTTAACCAGATGGAATTCTTTAATGGTTTATCATTATTTAAGATGATATGCCAATCTCTGCAGAATGGCTTATTGACTAAATTTTCATGATTATTAGTTGATTACTTGGTAGGTGCTCCTAAAATTGGGTCAAGCCAAATACAAGTACTCCACCAAGTTTGGAAGTTAGGATCAAGTGGAGCCAATTGATGGCCCAAATTAGTATAAGGATCACTGGCAACTAATAGCTGAGAATGAACCACTTACATTATTTATTATATGTTGGCAGAACCTGACTATTATGAGTTTGAGGTAGCAGAGGATGTTTCTGGCACCTAATTATTAATTGACTGCCACCCAAAAGGTGATACCCTTAAGAATCAACTGAGACGTTTTGAAACATGATGTTGATGAGATGCTGAGATATTTTGAGTTAAGTGAGTGACGGAAGATGTTTCCAGTGCATAATTACTAAGCAACTCAAAGATCAAATCCCAATTTGATAACTTATTTATATAATAATTTATATGCCTCACTGTTGACTCAAGGCTAAGGATGAGCCAAACTTAATAAATTTAGGCATTGGGAAAAATGGGGTGAGAGGGTTGACACCAGGGAAGAGAGAAGCACAGCTATAGAGAGTGAGAGTGGTTGGCTAGAAGAACCAGCAATAAACTGATAGGTCAGCGCTGGGTGCAGTAGCCCTTTTGTAAACAGTATAAATACCTGGTGCTTCCCTTTCAATAAATATCTCTCTTTGCCCAGTCTACATTTAAATTAAGTTTTTATTTATTCGTGTTGGTTGGGGGTTGGGTTGGGGGATCCCCAAATGGTGCGGGTGACATGCCAAGGGGTCAGCCAGTGCTGCTGGCCCTATCACCTAAGGCAAAATGGCAAGGGCTGACCAGTCTTCATACTGGTTGGCCTGCCAACCAGCAGAGCCCACTGTTGTGGAATAGCAATTTTCTAAAATTGGTGCTCACTACAGGGGGTTCTTCTGGTTGGTATCAAAGTAGCTGACAGGTGGTAAGGATTCTGGTGATTGTTGGTGGTGGGGAGGGGCAAGCTCTGGACGCCCACCCCACATGCCAATGCTGGAAGTAGGAGGAATACCATATGGTTAAGAGTGGGAAGATATCAGAAAATTAATTAGATGAATTCCTCCAATGTTTTAAATGGATTTGGGATGAAATAGGTCAATCCTGGTGGAATAGCTTATTGACTGAATTTCATATGTTTGAATAGTTGTATGGCGAGTTGCTCCCCAAATTAGGTTGAGGCAAAGCTTTATTCTGCCAAGTTTGGAAGTTAGGACTGGTCAGAGCCAATTGCTGGCCCAACTTGGTATAAGGATCACTGGCAACTAGTAGCCTAGGATGATCCACTTGAATTAATTATTCAATATTAGCAGAAACTGATAATCACAAGTTTGAGGTGGCCAAGGATGTTTTCAGCATCTAATAGTCAATTTTCCAAATTAGGGTAATGGATTACCAGTGACTAGTAGCTAAGGATTACCATTTATATTAATTAAGTATGCATCAGTGGAACCCAAAGATCATGATTTCATTGTGGCTAAGGTTGTTTTTGGCACCTAATATTATAATTGACTATTTTCCAAAAGGCAATATGAAAGTATCAACTAATGAAGAGTTGAATCATGCTGTTGGTGAGATGCCAAGATATTCTGAGTCAAATGAGCAACCAAAGTGTTTTCAGCATATACTAAACAACTTGAAGCTCAAATTTAAATTTGATAAATATTCATATAAATTACTTATATAGCTCACCGGTGACTTAAGGCTGAGGATGAGCCAAAAACTAATTTGGATATTGGGTAAGACAAGTCAAAAAGGTCAACACCAGGGAAGTGAGAAGTGCAGCAGTAGGGAGAGTGGTTGGCTGAAAGGTTCAGCAGAAAGCCAATAGGTCAGAGAGGGGTGCAGTAACCTATTTGTATATATAAATACCCAGTGCTCCCTTTCAATAAGCTTCTCCCTTTGTTCAATCTACCTTTTAATTAAGTTTATATTTATTCTTGTTGGTTGGGGGTTAGGCTGTGGGATCCCCAAATGGCACAGGTGACACACCAAGGGGTCAGCTGGCACTGCTGGCCCTAGTGCCTAAGGCAAAATGGCAAGAGCTGACCAGTCTTCATGCTGGTTGGCCTGCTGACCAGTGGAGCCCACTGTCACTGGAAAAGTAATTCTCTGAAAGTATGTTTAAGATCAGGGTGGACATCCAACTTGATATCTTTAGCCTTAACAACCTTCTCCTTGTTATTATGTTCTGTATCCACAATTATGTTATAAGACATGACAGTTGTATTAATCTACTATTATTATAAATTGATTATAGATAAAACTTGAGGTCTAGAAACACTGTAGTGCAATAACAAGCAATTTTTTGATACCTTATGTAAACACTGGATACCATACCAAATGAGCTACTATTTGATGTCCTTTTACATTGCTGGTATACAAGGTCATATACTGTTATCTCAGGCAAGTGGCTGCTTACCATACCTTCAAATCTAGCTATAGGATCAAATTTTAGTAACTACTGATCCCTATAGGAATCTTAAGACCCTTGAGTTATAGGCCATGATACCATAGTGCCCCTTCATTATAACTGATCACAGGTATAGATTGGTACTACAATCTACTCCATAGGGTAGCCACCAGCTAAGGCAGTTCTAGCAGCCATCAAACCTACTATAGGTTAGAAATATTGTATGATGTTTATTTACCATCTATAGATCAGGTAAGGCAACTCGCTAGAGGCAAAAACCCAGGTGGCATCTTTCAACCTTTTTCCTATGAGAAGGAAGATACTAGCAAATACAAATCCCTAAATTCTAAATACTTCCATCCCCACATTGCCCAGTGGGTCTTTATATTGAAAGGGTTGGGCGCCTAGGCAGAGAAATTTATAACCAGACTTTTAAAATGGCTAAAATTACTCCAGTGAAAGTTTATTTTACCCTCCCCTCCAATTTATTAAAAGACCTTATCGCCCAAAAAAGTTTCCAAGTTTTATTCCCTATGGTTAAATATCCAATTTTTCCATCTACCCCAATCCTTGGAACGCCAACTTTAGCCCTCCTTATTGTATAAATTCCTGATTCAAAAAGATTCAGGCGTTGATTGGACGTTAGAAGTCTGAGGGAGGAGCTATCCCAATTTTGAAAACTTTATAAAAAGTTTGCAGATTAAAATAAAGAGCAACCGATCATGAGATGACCCATTTTTATTTATAACTGCCATTGTCACAATACTTTCATGGTTTGACCTCCTCCTTATAGCGCAAAACTTGGGAATATCTTGCAACCTGGGACGATATGGCTAGTAGGTACCCTAACCTAAGATCAGCGCCGCCTTCATCTAAGCCCCATCCTTTAAATAGGTTGGCGCTCTCACTTGAGAGGCTGCTGACCCATGGTTCTCATTTATTCCTCATTTTTAAAAAAAAACTTTAAATCCAATTTTACTTTTTGCCATCTTTTTCATAAATGCTCATTTGCACCTTTTTCATATATGCTCAGAACCTTGGTGCAAGTTGCAGCCTCTCCCAGGTACTTGTGAGGCTGGCTCCCCTTTCATCATTAGAGGGGTTCATGGCCATTCTGATAGTAGTTGCTTGGTCACTTGGGTGGTTCCTTGGGAACTAAAAGTTCATGACCAGGGACAACTTTGGCCCCCCTCATCCTTATAAAACCACTCTATATTATCGATCCCATCGTAGGATCCTATTTTAACCTTAAAATAACCAAGAAAGGATTCAACAGGTCTGCTCAGGTCTTTCCTTGACCATACTTTACGAACTCTGGCGTAACGGGATGGCCGAGTGAACTGATAAAATCTTAAAGCACGTCCTTCGATTGGACGCCACCACCAACCTCAAAGATAGTCCAACTAACTTTCAGTCAACCTATAGCCCCATCACACCTAGGTCTATAAGCTCTAAAAAATCTTATGCCGATTACTGCTTGAGGTAAGTTCAAAGATCTTTACTGGCCATATAACCCTTTAAAGTCTCCTTACCGAACCTTGACACTGAAGAACCGAGGGTGAGATGTTCGAGGGTATGCCAGGTGGAAGGGTATTAATCGTGGCGGCCACCCTAACCTAATTTAAAGGTTTGGTGGGAAATGGTAATATTCTTAAATTGGGTTGGCAGCTTGCCAATTCAAACAACTCACCAACAAAGAGCAACGTCTGGGCCTTCGAAATCCACCCTACGGAAACTATAATCTGGAAACCTCTTAATGGTTGCAGTACCGTACTACCCTCGATGGCAACCGACCTAAACTATACCCGTATAAAAAACTTTGGGGGATGCTAAAGGGTTAGATGTGCAATTTGGGTGAAGTTAGCCGATCGTTTACCCGATATTTCCTTTTTTAAAAATTTTATTTACGAATTAAAATATTAAGCCTTTCAAATATACGAGAAGCCGATAAATACTGCTCTTATCCCAATATGGTTTAAATTTTAAGTCTTCAAGCTTATACTTTAGCTTATAATAATCACTTTTTCCTTACTACCGAGTAAAGTTAATACAAGCCTTCAAAAGTCAACTGGTGACCACATCCGCGCCAAGCTGAAAAATCGGATACTCGCGATGCGCCCAAAACGCATCATGTGAAACATCAGCGAGCCTACGACCTTCACGGCGGTATCTTAAATTTTGAGCTCATCTGCTGTGGCCTGAGAGTGGCCTTTGGCTGATATTTGAGGGGAAAGCTTAGGAGAGCACCTGAATTGAGAGGTCGGGGTAAACTATAGTCAATGAATATTAGAAAAAGTGATAATTTGTAACTGGGGGTGCGTTTATCACACTCGCGCATAAGGCTTGTGAAGGAGTGGTAGGTTGGAAAAGTAAGAGGGTACAATTGAACAGGTGGAAAACGAGTTTGATGGGCGCGAGTGGAGATCCAACCCTTTGGTGCTTATTGGATGTAACCAATCAACTACAGTTCAATCAGATAATTTATAACAACTAGCCAATCAAATAAAGGTTCCTAAATAAATTTAAAGCAATTAATTAATCAACTGCAGTTTGAATAAATAACTAAAAGCAATAAGCATTAAAGTAAATGCAATTCGCAAAGATCATTGTTACGTCTAGCCAATCAACTATTGGTCGTCTAAATAATTTAAGACCTTAGCCAATCAACTATAGGGTGACTAAAAAGCATTTAAGATTATCAGATATTAATTAAAGTGGGGAAATTATAAATAGAGGGTTGGAACTTTGATGAGGATGGAATTAAAAGATTTGGGATGAAAGTTACGAGATGATGAGGTCAAACGAACTGGAACTTTTAGGAGGTTTATCCACTTGGGGAGGAAATCCGGTACCCATTAGCAGAGGATAAAACCACACTCCAAATGGTTATTAAAGGTGGTAATGGCCTACCTCTTTTAAAATTAATAGACGTATGCATCTGAATAACCACCCGAACGCCTTTACCATGAGTTCCAATCGGCTCAAGACCGAAAAGCGTAAGAGGTTGACTCAGGCCTGCGACCCGTGCCACCAGAAGAAAATCAGGTGCGATGGCCAAAAGCCCACCTGCGGTTCATGCGCCAGGGCAAACAACGCGTGCATCTACCCCTCAACCGTCCTTAAGAGGGGGCCCCGCCAGGGTTTTACCGAGCGGCTGGAATGCCGCTTGGAAGCCATGGAGAGGAAGATGGTGGCGGTGCTTGACCTCTTAAATGCCAACTTCACCTCCCCACAAAAACTTGATCCTCAACCCAAAAGGGCGGCTCCAACCTCCAACCCTTCTTCCGTATCGCCCTACCCGCTTGATGCCTCCACCCCCAAACCTTCCTCGGGCCTGGGACCCTTCCCTTTCCTCACTCAAGAGCTCTCGCTAAACCTCCTGAAGCTATACTTTGAGCTGGTTCATCCCGCTTTGCCAATCTTGCACCCCGCTACCTTTTTTCAGAGATACAACAACAACGAAATACCCCCGCTACTCCTCTTCTCAATGTTCTCGGTCGTCTCAAAGTTTTCCGACCTTCCGGAAATTCGTGCGACGCCCCGATGGAAGCAGGGCGAGATGTTCGAAGCCTACGCTGTAACCCAGTTGGTTGGGGTGAGCGACTTTTCGCTCGACTATTTGGCCGCCCTCCTCCTTCTGGGAAAGTCCCTTTACCAGCGTGGGAAGGCCGCCCGCGGATGGCTGTACGGCGGGATGGCGGTTCGGGTGGCCCACTTTTTGGATCTGCATAAGGTCGATCAGGTGGACGCCGAAGGTAAGCCGCAAGCCCCCGAGAGCTGGATCCTGGCTGAACGGCAGCGGCGGACGTGGTGGGGCTGTTATACCATCGATGGCTACGCTTCCGCCGCCACCGGGCGCCCCCCAGCGGCTCAAGAGTCCTCCATCCTCGTCTCGTTACCCAAAGTGGCTGAGGGCTGGGAGGATGACCCTACGCATACCATCCCACCCGGAATCACCCCCACGGCGGGCCAGCCCTGGTTTACCCAGTACATCAAGCTTGTGACGATACTCAGCAAAGTGGGGAGGTTTGTTAACACGCCAATAATTCATCACCCGGCTCCCACCCTGTTGAACCAGCGGATCGCCTCCTACCACGCCCAGCTGAGCGCATGGGTCCTTCAGCTACCTGACGACCTCAAAATCGAAAACGCGCCGCTCACCTCCCCGCCCACCCAAAAGATCTCCCCCACCACATCTGGTGCACCCACGCCCTCTACAACGCGATCGTCATCATCCTTTACTCCTCTAAGGCCGCGGAGAGGGGTTGCCCCCATCGGGCGGCCCAGCTTTGCCTCAGGTCGGCCGACACCATCACGAGCATCCTGTCCGAGGTCTTTAAAGTGTTCCCGTTGCTGTATTCTCCGTTCTACGTGAACTACTGCTCCTTTCTCGCTAGCACGGTGTACCTGGATTCCTTGCTGCACCTGCCGTGGGACGAGCTGGTCGGGACCAGCAACAAGTTTGCGGCGAACTACCAGCTGATCCAAAGCAACCTCGTGAACTGGTCCATGTCCGAGCAGTACTGCCGCATCCTCAAGGATATCTACTACGCCAAGAGCAGCGGGTCCTTCAGCCAAGCTCCCGCAGAGGCCATCTCGAGCCTGGTCACCCTGGGGGGTTCGGCTCCCCACCCGCTCAAGTTTGACGAGGCGGCGGTGATGCCGCTGTTTAAAAGCCTGGGGCCGCTGGCGCAAAACTCCTTGGGGTTCCCTGGCCAGGGGGCGACCCGTCGCAGATCCTGCGCCCCTCGACCAACTCCAACCTCTACAGCTGGCCGCCCCAGATCCCGCTGATGCCTGGCACCTCGAACGGCATGTTTCCGGAGCTGCTCGATCTATCCCGTTTCGGTGCAGCCTTGGCGTCTGAGCAGCTGCCCTACCAACTTCTGGCTCCGGGTCAGCAAACCCAACCGCCCAATTCCGAGGGCGCCCCCGACCGGCAGGCCTACTTTTTTTACCCGTACGATGGGCTGTATTCGGTCAAACCAACCAACTTCTGATCTTTAGCCTCTTCGGGCTCGGCTTCCATCCCCCCACTCCTTATCGACGATCCCACCGCAGCCCTTCGCCCTTTTAGCGGTTGCACCTTGCTAGAGCTTCACCCCTTTCGGAGTATCCGCTAAACATCTCGGTAGTTGGGCCTCGGGGCTCGCTGCTAGAGGTTCAGCCCCGAATGGGCCTAACTTTCCCTTTACCCCCAATAAACTGGCCTTTAAAGCATTACGCCATCGCGGTTTAAACTGCCCTCACCGTAGAACGCCTCGCGTTACGCCAGCGCGCGTAAGTTTTATCATCTGGAGCCGGAGACCTGGGGGTGAGGGTGCTCGCCTCTTACCCCGCGATCTGACTGCGACCTCTAAGGTCTGCAACGGAGGGCTAGCCGGCTCGGCGATCGTATCGTTACTCAGCCGGTGCTGGGTGGGCGGATCCCTTCGTTGGCTATACGCCGGACAGTGCAACCGGATAAAAGGGGCTGGTTATGGACTTACTTGGCAGCCAGCCTATCAGGAGGTCAACATCTACGGCGCTTCGGTAGGGGTGTCGATTGAGTAGGTGGCTAACTGGTGTGGGACAAGGGAGCTAGGCGGATTGGTTGTTAACTGGTGTGGGATAAGGGCGTTAAGTTGGTTGGGTTTAGCGATAGGCAAGGTTTGAAACTTTACCGCCCAAGCTAAGCTGGGTGACGTGTACCCACCGATCAAACTCAAACTGGCGGGTAGGTCTAGGCCACTTATCGTTCTATGTGAAGAGTGGCGGCCCTCGGTTACACCCGTGAACCTTTACCCTTTTAAGCTTGGATTATGGTTTAGCTTTATATTTTTATGGTTTGCACCCCGACCGGCTTTACGTTGAAATCTGGATGATCCCTCAGCCTTACTTTGACCCCGCGGCCAAGTTGGCCACAAGTTGGTTACCGAACCGGTACCCCGTCCCCTTAGACCTAACTGGGGGGTACGGTTCATCCGACCAACTCTGGTGTAAGCAACGTACAATTTAAAGCGGAAACCATACCGCCTGCCGTACCGGTTCAAGGGGTTACCGGGTACCTTTACCGGCGACCCATCACCCCTACACTCCCGCGTTGCGAATTGCAGCGCGGGTTGGCGTAAAGTGACCCAAAGCCGCCGGGGTGATGAATAAACTCTATCACGCGCCGGCTGCAGAGCTTCGGAAGAGGTTTTTGGCGGCAGGTGCAACCCTTACATCAACTTAATTCGGGCTAATCAATTCCCCCCGCCCCTGAAGTGAGGGTATCGCCCAAAGACTCGGTTTCATATACCCCAACCTACCCCCCAACTATAAGCTTAAACGGGGCCCCGTTACCCTCCAAAGTTCTTTTTATCTCCACTTCCCTTCACCCACCCGTGATTAAACTAGGTTACCCTTTGGGCCGTTCAAGGCGGTATGTGGTATAGCCACCCCCTCCGACGCTTATAAAAAAAGTTGGGGTAAAACTATCCCCTCAGCCGGGTACCTCACCTTTATACGAAAGTGACCTGAAGCTCAAAGCTAACCTGTACCCCCTTCTTATAACCTTCCAGCCCGGTTTCATGAAGCGTCGGTTAAACTGGGCCTACCGTGAGGTTGGTTTTAATATTCCATATCGTGGGGAGGGTTGAGCGTACGCCGTGGTTGGGTCGGTATACTGAAGGGTTAAAGGTTTATACTATAGATGCTAGTTCAATACTTAAAACCATGGGGTCCACAACCTAAGTTCGCCGATTAACCTCTTCCCTCTGAAAAAACTTGACTAGCAACACATAAGTGAAATAAGTTTACTCGGCTGTATTATAGCAAACCTTGTTCAACCTCGATCCCCTTAAATGTTGGCTTGTAGAGTTAAAATCGACTAGCTCGTTATCCAAACTAAAAAATTTACCTTAATCCGGGTTAAACCCCATTACCCCACATAATCTTTCAACATGCTAAGGGGACTTTAAAGGTATGGATCATCTACGTTCAAAAGGAGTTTACATGTAACATCCGTAAGTCGCTAAACTTACCATCACTCGTGATTTATCTAACCATTTAAACTTTTATTTTATACGGGATATATAGATGGCCACCAGTTTGTTAAAGTTTAACCTTTGGCTTCCAATACGATACAGATAAATGGTTAGGTTGCTTTGAATCAAACGGGTGGTCTCCAAAGTGGTGCTGATAGCCCCCAAACTGATTTTATCTTTGTCAAGGATCCCCTCACCAATCCAAGGGATTTATGGGGATCCATAGGAACCACTTTGGGAAACCACTGGCCTAGATGGTACAGGCCCTCTTAAAGTTATCGTGATCCTAAGTTTGCCGGTTAGGTTGTGCCAAACTGTGGGGAGATGGACAACTGCCATCTCATAGCTGGCTCTAAGTTTGCTATAAGATTGGGGTCAAAGTATTCACCAGGTCAAGCGATAAGCAACTTGGCAAGTTGGGTGCAAGCCGTAATACCCTTCAATATGAAAATTATGTTTGGAATGGAAAACAGAAAGGAATTAAAGCCCAATACAAATGTATGGAAAGTGATTATCTTTATCTAGTATAATACTGTACACCCCTCAAGTGCAAGTATTTTTATTCAAAGTATAAAGCGATTGTATGTGCTGAATTTAGGGGCAAACTGACTAAAGTATAGTCAAGGGGTACAGATGTGGAGGTAAGGATAGGTTTAAGGGCGAGATATATGATCATCAGCCCAAATGAAATATCTTTAGTATATCACAAGATTCAAGTGAATCACTTCAGGATATTGAGTCAATATTCAGCCTCTTATTCTGAACTACCATATCTCAATTCAGGTCCTACACAACCTTCAAAGCTATAGGTTTTATCATCCCAGGTCCCTGTAGCTCAAGACTTTCTCCTTCCATTGCTTTAATCTTTTTAAGAGGTTATACAAGGTATTTCCCAAGTTTACCGTGCACCAGATCTTCTGGGCTAAATATTTGACAGCTGATCCAACCTCCCAAAGTAACCAGCAACGCATCTGAGCAGTTGTTATAAACCTTCATGTGATTATACATTAGCCAAATATCTATACCATCTTTTAAACTTAACCTACTGCCTAAGTATATAAATGGATCTCAACTGGCTAAAATGTTAGGTTATCAGTATCTAAAAGCTTAAAGGTAGGTTCACGCTAGCTGCTATTTTAAAGATATGCCCAAACCTATGTAAAATGGTAACACTGGGAAGGGTAAGTACAAGTTTAGAATTTTACTATACTACCTTATCCCAATTTTAGAGTTAATGCTGCCTAAAGGTTGGAAACAACTAGGGTTATGAAGGTCAAAGCTGCTTAAGAAATCAATTCATTACCTATACCTTGCAGCTACCAGGCAACCTGCATGTCATCCTAAAAGTCGATCCCTTCAACTTACATGTGCCAAGGCTATTTACATTCCCTAGTGTAAGGGATTGGTGTACCGCTGACCTGGTCAGGGGCAGCTAATCATGAGATAGTATAACCAAGGGTTTTAATTCAGTATAAAAGGACACTAGATGCATCCAGTATAAGAACCGGTGATTGTGCTGGTATGGGAGTTTCCCACAGATATTATTTTTAGGGTAAAAGTTAGAGGGATTTTCTTGAGGGTTGGGTAATAGATTAGGATTGATAACACTCAAGTAAATAACTTGAATAGTGTTTGCATATCAGATTATATATTTTATTGGTCACTTAAACTAACGGTTTAGATGCTTTAGTTATACATTCCATTCTACTTCCTAACTTACTTAGGCTTAATTGATTTAATAAGTGATACAATTTCTGTTCTGAGCTTTTGGAATTACTAATTGCACATGATCTCGATAGTCATTTATAATCATCTCAAATTGCATTGCATTTATCGTTTGGCAAGCGATTTAAATGACTTAATTTACCACATAATATCTTATTACTAGCTAATCTCACTTCACAGCATAGTTTATCATATGGTTAGATCAACTATGGGGTTTCTGGTGGTTTTCTCATGTCAGGCTTCACCCTGACACCATCCCCCACCAAAAGCTGAAGCAAACATTGAGACCCTTTTCTGCCCTTTCCTCAACCTTGCAATCAAAACTGAAACTGGGAAAATTAAGTACAGTTATATTTGGCACATGACCAGGTGTAACTGTTTGAAGGCAGTATACCTAAAAAAATAAATGTAAAGCTTATTGAGGGAATAAGTTTATAATAAATAATACTCCAAAAAAGCTGCAGTCTCATTTGTTACTTCCAACCTGAGGATCCTGCATAAAAAACCATCATTCTATAAGGACTAATTTATGCCACCTTGTGTGTTGAGTCATCCCTATTCCAGTACCAGGCCCTTCCATTTTATACCCTGACCTTTAGTGAGTCAGCATTCCTTGCATCTCCCAAATCTTCTAATGCTTCTTATTTATGGTCTGCTAATAGATTGTGGATAAACATGTCTGAAATCTTTATTGCCATCTGTCCAATGTCAGGCACATCTTGGTGGTAGGCTGTCCAACATTGAAGGAACCTTGGTAATTGTCTATTCAATGTTGGGTAATCTTTTAGGGTTTTGATCAACAATTATAAGGGGAAGATCTGGCAAAATCACCTATTGTAAATCTGACTGATTGGACAAACTGGTTTGAGGAACTGGGCATTCAGTTGACAAGTGAATAGCAATTAATCCAACATAAGTCAGGACTGTAAATTGAATTAATAAAGCTTGAATCTGGGTGGGAGAATTTCTTGAAGAATATCTGAAAGCAGATTGATGAGAATTAATTTGCTGAGGGACAAAATAATTGGGACAAGGGTATAGCAAACAATGATTGTTTGGATTTTAGCTAGAAGAGGTTTAAAAAATATTTGACAGCAAATTGATGGAAATTGATCTGCTGAAAAACAGATAATAAGGATGGGGGTAAAAGTGAGTTTTTAAAGCTTTGGGGTACTATGGCCAAAGTTGATATCTTGAGTTTAGTCAAAACCCAAATTGCAACTTTTCCCCACTTGACCAAATATAGGGATCAATGAATGGCTACAGCCAACAATAGGGTTATTTTTTTAGTACTAGATGGTAACAATAGGGTTATTGGTGATGAGTGATGGGTGTTGGCGCCCTGCTAGTACTCCTTTAAGAGGGTAGCGCTGCTCTGTTGGGTATGCGCCCTTTGCAGAATTCTTAGGTATATAAATAACAGTTGGGATCAACTCTATGTTTTTCAAATAGTCCCTTTCAGATATGTTCAGCTTATTTGTTGTTAAAATCTTTTCTAGATCCTGATAGTTCCCAGAAATTAGCTGCACAGTTTTGGTTCCTATTAGCACAATTCACATTAATTGATATAGATATATGGGTGATAATAGTATGGAGACTATTATTCATAGCTGAATAAATAAACCAGGTTGATATGTGGTCCAACACTAAACTTGGAATGTTCCACAAAATACTGATTATGCTGATAATTAGGGACTTCTTCCCTCTTCCAGATGAACTTTATCTACTTTTAGATTCAGAGGTTCTCAGCCTTCATTCCTGTCATGCTAAGTTATTGAAAATCCTATTTCTTAGGTCAACTTCTCTTCTAAGGATATTAATACTTACTTTTTATCACACAAAAGAGTTAACAGTTATTGTACTACAATAATAATAAACTGAAGATGCGTAAAACTTATTAATGATATATTATCTGTTTACTATTATAAAATTTTAAGGAATTTATAGGGGAATTTGGCACCCACCTACTCTATTGGTGCCTCAGTAAGGAAACGGCAGCTGTTGGCATGAAATTTCCCTTTGAGATCTCTTTCTGTGATGGTCTTCTCCATTGGGCTAGGGATTCCTCTGTCAGATATCCCAGAGATATATTAAAATGGAAGGAGCAAGAAAATTTATCCCCAACATTTCTGCTCAATCACAGCAAACCAACCATATTTGGCAAGTGACCTACTTAGGTAATGGGACTCTTTAAACATTAAAGCAGGTCACAAATCAACCGGTAAATCCACTAGTTGCAGGCGGCATCACTCGCCTCACTACTCCTAAATAAATATAATTAGTTGGTAATGAAACCTGACCAATCCCAAATGGTACATCTAATAGTTAATCAACGATCAACTATCAGATGACTCAAATTTTTCAGCAACTCTGCCCAACAAGATCTTAAGCATTCACATGGATTGACACTAGCAGATCTGAACCTGGCAAATTGCCCCAAAATATGCTAGCATTATTAAACCAATATAAAAATCAACCAATACCTAATACATTAGCTAGTGGGACTTATCCCCTAGCAAACCAGCAGTTTCTCTAACCTAGGAAGCTGAAAATCTTGGAAAAATCCCAACACATCCCCCCTCTTGCCTAGATGTTCAGCAAGAATAAGATTGGGACAGGAAATGCCTCCTTGGGCCAGGTCAAATACTTTCAAGTTTTTAGCAGAGAAAATCCTTTTCCACACTCAATGCTGCTCATGACAACCTTTGGCCTGCGGTTCTCTTCCTTTCTTTCTCACTGCCACCTCCACAGAGCGTTATCCTTATGACCCACTGCCATACTGGCTGGTTAAGTTTGTTTGTGCCAACGCTAGTCCCAGAAAGCCAGTTTTTCCCCTGGTTAAGGCTATATGACCCTTTGTCATTTACAGGATATTGGTTTGGTGGCCTTGATTCCTTGATTCCCCTCCTTATCCTTGGCAGGTGGGACTACCATCAATGCATTTCTTATGGCAAAAATAAGAATGGTTAATTATATTTTTTCTTGTTATATTTTTTCTCTTAATAACTTTTTTCTCATTTCATTATTGTATTTTATTCTTTTTTAAAGACCATATTTCATAAATTAAAAATTGATTGCACCAAAATAGAATAAATTAGAGCTTAATCTACACTGAGTTGATAATGTCAACAATTATAATAAATGTAATATCCCCATGGATTGTGTCAGATTCTGGTGGTTGACTCAAAAATAAACCTTTGACAACCATCAGATTGGGTCGATTACCCTTTCAACACTTGAGCTAACACCTATATTCTCACCTCAAAGCCTATCACAATAATACAATTTGGGCCAAATATCTCAATGATAATTTGATCAAGTATTTAAGCAGAGCGCTCAGCCTGAATATGATCGCATATTATGACCAATTTCCAATGCATCAAATCTTGGCAATTGGTCTCAATTATCAGGAACACAATCAACTCAATAATATACAAAAAAATTTGGGGACAACCCAAAGTTGATGTCTGAAAATCCCGTGGACTTCAGACAATTAAAACATAATCAATTTCACACCTTAGGGCAAAATTTGTATGTCAATTCATGTAATTGGCATGATAGCACTTGCAAGAACTGCCTGAAAGGGGTCACTTAATGCTATTGAGGAAGAGGCCTGCCAACGTTCCAATTAGGGGTGCGTCATTTACTTCAATTGAGGCAAGAATTTCACAGAAGGTGTGTTTCATCAGCAATATGACGAAACTGAAATCCAGAAGATCTTAGGACAATTTTGCATGCTTTTATTGCATTTTTTCCCCTGAAATCCTCCCAATTTTTAGATTTTTTTGCCACCAATGAACCTAAGAAAAGGTTTCAGTCATAGGCTGAACTGAGGTGGTAATATAGCTGTTGAAATTTGTGCTGAGATGTGGCCAGGAGATGCCCTAGAGGTATAAATACCAGCGCCTGGCCTAATGAACATTATTTAATAAATAGCTTATAATAAAGTTATATTTATTTTATCCTTTTATTGGATTTTATTTCAATCCTGACCTTGGAGAAGTGTCAACAAACTGGCAGGATTAAGTTCCCAGTTTGTAATGAAGCCTGCCTCAGAAGAAGTCCCCAAACCCAAAGTGAAAATTACGCTAAAAATCAGCCAGAAGAGTTGAGGAAAATTTAGTAGGCCTAGTGAGTTTTTAAATGGTCCATATACTGTAAGCTACAGGCACTATCGAGGATCAAGCATTGGAACTTTGGCCTGAATAAATTTGTAGGATAACAATTTTAAAGTGAGCGATCCTCAGATTTTTACAACTGGTGCTCACTCAAAACTGGTGACACTCTCCAAAATGGACACCAGTAATCAATTACTGGCAGATTCGGCTGGACAAAACAGCAACATCAAGATGAAAACTATAGACAAGACCATCTCAGATTATTTTCCCAGTCAAAAAAGCTCCACAGCTGAAACCTCCTACACCCAAAATCTTGTCAAAGTGGGGGAGTTCATGCAGCAAAACCAGTTGTCCCAAATAGGGATGAGGATGATGCCTTGAACAACAAGGAATTTTTAAAAATTTGGACAGTTGTATCAAGATTGCAGGCCAGAAACACTGAAATTACTCAGGAAATTTGGAAACTCAGAATGCAATTATCAACTGCAGATTCCTGAGTATATAGTATGGGCAAAGACATTAAAAGCATAACGTCCAATCAAGCTTTATTTTGGGGAAAAGCATGACAACCTCAAAAAACAAAGCAGCCAATGCTCACCCAGCTTTGACAATAAAAAATGGGAAAATGCTCTGTCCATTCGGCCAAAAAAACAGCTTGGAAAAACTAAGGGCTGAAAAGTATCTTTCTTTTGCTTTGATACCTAAATTGAAGCAAAATTTAAATTTTTTAAAAAATACAAAACACAACTGCTCGATCAAGCCAAAGCTTACCAATGTCAATGCAATTGACGCCTGCTGCCCTGGCCTGGGGTGGTGGTGCACCGCCATCTAGCATCTTTCAGCCACCGCTGAAGCACGCCTGGGCTGGCTTTGCTAGCCCTCCCAACACTACCGGGTGTTATGTCCCCTCTCAGGACTTGGCCCACCACCTCGCAAGCTCTTAGGTGGTGCTCCAGAGCCCTTTGGTGCTCCCATGGAGCAATCTGCGTTTCAGCCTCCAGGTCAAATATGGGAATCTCTTCCCATACACATACGCGGCCATCATTGAGATGGCCATGGCGGTTTTCAAACCCGCTGGCTATATCAACTTCCACCCCTTTAAGGGGTATTTCAACCTCAGCTTCCATTCTGAAGCTGATGAAGCAGCAGCAGCAGCCAAGCTGCAGTTAATTTATAAAAAAATTTCTTTGCCCACCATTTGCACCCAGCTTCCAGATTAGGCCACTTTGGTGGTCCAGTTCGCCAGGTTGCCCTCCTTCCTTTCCCCCAAACGCCTCCACCACAAGCTCATGGAGGGTTTGGCCATTTACAGCACAGACCCCATGTTGCAGTTCATGGTGCCCCATGGGGCGGATTGTCTGGCAGGCCCTCACACCTTTGTGACAATCTGCCCATCTAATTGTGACACCCATCTCGTGATTCCCCCCTACCCCCCTGCACCATGATCAGGTCTGCCCCTGATCATCCTTTTTGGGCGCGCATTGAAGTTGGCCACGCCATCTGCCCCTTGTGCTTCAAGCTTGACCACTCGAAGCACAAGTGCCCCACAGTTCCCACTTCTGCCGCTTCCATCACCCCTCCTTCTGGCGCTGCCCCAGTGGCTGCCTCACCCCAATTTTTTGAATGGGTCATGATCCTCCCACCCTCACCCTCAGGTAATCCTGGCACTGCTTCAAATGCAGCAGACAATCAGAATTTGAAATTTTTAAAAAAATTGAATAAATCTGGATGGGGTATGGAATACTGAGTTGATGGCTGAAACAGTTTTGGCTAAGCTGCCATGGTTGACTGTTCATAGCCAATCAGGTTCTTCCACCATACCATCTCCTGTGGCTGGGCCAGCGCTAGCTGAGCTTAATCCATTTGAGTGTCTTGATTGGATTGATGATAGCAACCGGCCATACACTGTGAAGCCAGATTTCGCGTTGGAGGAGTTTTTTATTGATCCTCCTGATTCGCGCCCCCGCCATTTTTGCTTTAGAAGCAGCTTTCCAAATTATAAAAATATTAATCAAATGGAAGTGGAAGCTGCAGCTGCCCCTGCCAACACCCTCCTCCGCCAACATCTCCATTGAGTGATGGAACCTCTAGTTGAGGGTATTCCCATCCCAAATTTCCCTTTCAATTTCAATGAAGATGCTAAATATGAAATTGATGAGCTTGCTTTTGGTGTGAGCCGCACTTGCATCAATGCGGCAAAAAACTCTCTTTTTGACCCCAAGTATCCCCAAACCCAAAAGCTCATCAAGTCTTTTACTTGTGTGCTAACTCTCATCACTTTCGCTGAGCATCAACTTGCTCAATACTTTGAGGTGATGGATACCGCTGTCCTCATAAATGAAGAAAACCAGCAGCTATACCCCCTCATGCCCCATGTTGCTAATGCCCCTACCCCTATGTTGTCCGCCATGGTCTGCCAGCTAAAGCGGGCACCGGACAAAAGTTTCCCCAAAGCTTCCTCGCCTTATGATATGGCTTCCTAGGCTGATAACCTAGGGGCTATACTAGAAATTTTTTAATTTATAATAATTCCTTTGTTTGGCCCATTTGCAAATAAAGATGCGTGGCGGCTCCCCCTTTTGGGTTGGGCACCACTAGTGCTAAAAAAAGAAAAACTAAGGGCTGAATTAATGCATCAGAATCCAGTAATTCAGAGCAATATCATGAAACTGAATCATCATAAATTGACACTGATGCAGAGACTGATATTTTGAACGTCTGTTATATGCCTAGAGTATTGACAGTGATCCCAACTCCAGATACTTTCCAATGGAAAAGAGGGCCAATAATGAGCAATGATACACCAAGACGTTCAAGAAGAAGTACAACCCCTGTGGCCAAAACATTGCAAGATGACTTCAAACCATTGAGTTTACCAAAGTTCTATAAAAATGGAAACGTTCACTTTTTTCTCAAGTTATTTGAAAAAGCAATGAGAGGAGCATCAGACCATGAAAAAGGATTGGCACTGATTAACTCACTCAATGCCCATAGCTGTGACCTCATTATGCTCTATTTGGGTGACGATTGGTCCTATATGGATACCAAAATTACAATAACCAAACAGTTTGGAGGTCCTGAGAAACTAGAAACCCAAAAAAGAGAGCTTCTTAATATCAAATTCAAACAGAATGAGACTAACAAGGACTTTGCGGATAGATTCTTCCATGAGGCACAAGTTCTGCAAAGGTGCAATGCAATAGATAAGTTTGACACCAAGATTGCATTGAAGCATGCAATTATGCCCTTCCATGAACTGCACAATGTCATGTTGCCTGCATTCAATGGAAGCTTGGAAATCCAAGAGCTCACCAATTACTTGAGAAGCTGTTCACGTAATTTCAACACACCTAATTGGGCCAAAGATCAGCTAAAATCCCAATTTTCAGGCCCAAAAAACAACACTATGTCTGACCAGGGGAAAAATTTCCAAAATATAAACCAAAAATTTGAGCAAAAACAGCAAACAGGGCCAATTACATGCTACAAATGTGGTCAAATAGGGCACTTTGGTAGCCAATGCTACAGACGGTCCAAAAAAAGCCTGGGGTCAACTTTGCTCTAGAAATTAACAGCAACAGTGAGGTGGGAAAAGAGCAGGTGGAGTAGAGGCGGAATGCTTTAACTCCACCAAATTTCAAACCATTTCACCTGACCCAGATAAGCTCTTTAGGTCCAAAGACATTGCTAAAAAAACCTCAACCATATTGGGGCTAATAATGTCATGATGGTCACTACTTGGGCCACCTGTAAGTCCCAGGGAACGTCCCCTGTGTTGTGATTGGATCTTTTCCCATTTCCGAGTAAGAAAGTACTGAAGAAGATGGCTGTACCCCTCGTTACTCAGGACGACCTCGCCCACATGATAGACAAGCTCTAGGTAACAGCCCTCCCTCTTTGAATTCCTCCCCCAGTGCCCACACTCACCTCAGCAGAACTAGTACATTTAATCAGGGAAATTTGTGCTGAGATCACCAAAATGAATTCAATCGGTCCAAAATTGAGTGGTAACAAGCCCAATGATCAGATTCCACATAGTCAAAAAGGGATGAAGACTGATTCATTATCTGGAATTGTGACAGTTTCAATCCAGCCAACCCGCAATTGTTAAAATTAACCCCCTTTCAAAATCGTTGGGGATGATCCCCAACATACAGGTAGTAGCATTGGACACCATTGATGAGGGTTCAAAGCTCCCTTTCAGAAAATTGGGCATTGCCACCAATGCAACACTTTTGACCAAACAAACGGCCCAGTGACCGGGCATGGGAGGGTTGGGCATCCCAAACCCATTCCCAACCAATTGGGACTGCCCCTACATGGGGTGGCCCTGGGGGATTCCCGCTGCTCATTGGGCCAAACGCCATCACGCTAACTGTTGGAAATGCAGTCAAGCCTTGGTTTGGGCGTTTAAGGTCTAACTGACAGCAACTCAGCCTGCCGCTGAATTCTTTGATGTCAGTTCCAAGTGAACTTATCTTCCCCATTTCTGAATAATTCGCCGGTTAGGTTGAAATTGAGGGTCTCAATTCCAGCTTGTCCCCACATCAATTGACCACTATTTAATCAGTTGCATTGCACTGAGAAAATTATTGGTCAATTTTCTTCACTTTCTTTTACAATAAAATTTTGCCTCAAAAACTATCAATTTTGATTTTATTGATATCCTTCTGGCCGCATTACCAATGGATTTTCTGTAGTGGCCCATCAGTCCTTATACCAGATGGGCTCTACCAGTATTGATGGTCACTATGGCCCCTACCGTTGTAAACTGGATTCAGAGAGCTAAACTTCTGGCAATTCAACCCTGTCATTACAAACTTTCGCCAACAAAATACTGGGATCCTGTGGCCTTACATCCACCATCTCCAAGCAAGGATCTGCCCCCTTGTTTCCCCAGTTGAATTAACCCCGCCTATTAGTGACCTTGTAGAAACTATACCTGTGGTACCACCATCTGCAGCAAGACCCCCATTGTCCAGGACGGTCTCCATTTGGTTTATCCTTGGGTTGTTATCCACTACTACCTTTCACCAACATATTGTTTCCCAATGCAGGCTCCATACAACGTTATATGTGCAGCAATGCCTCTGGCATTCTGGCTTGCTTTTTGGGTGCTTACGCATCCTGACTGGAAGGCCAGTATAAACTTCTTCTGCTGTTTTCATGACATAATTGACCAACTATTGTTTCCAGCCACTTCCGCCCTGCTCTTTGGGGTGGGCGTTGCAGTGGTTACCCTCTATCAAATGAACGTGCAATCAGTAGTTTGCTTTTTGTTGTTTGTTTGGTCACTTGCCAATTTTGGGAATAGTATCCGCTCTACCTTGGAGAAATTTCTTCAGGACAGCCGAGCTGCATGGATTGCTACCCCTCCTAATAGCCTGGAGGAAAGTTCGCAAGTTCCTTCCTGAGAGATAGTAAATAAAGTTCTCGACGCCCTCTCTGAGGTGCAAATGGGTTTGGCAATTGTGCTTAACAACGCCGCTGCATTATCTCATGCCCAACATGGGATCGCTTTATTGGACGCTGTGGAAGGGGACACCTGTCAGTGGGTTAGAGGCCTTCTACGCTCTTCCTCACAAGCGGGAGATCCCACTTTGCTGATTGCCATAGTATTGGCTGCCTTAAAACCCCTAGTGTCATGCTCAGACCACTTATTCAGATTGCTCTATACTATGGCTAAGAACCCCTATCTTGGCTTCTTTGATCTCTACCTTTTGTGAACTGGCTCCCACACTGGACCTCTCTAATGATATGCTTCAGGCAATCTTTAGATTAGGTTTGGACTTGGTTTCTCTCAACATGAGGTTTGGTCCACCTCAAAAGGAATGGTAGATCAAATATGTGCCACTGCGACTGCTATCAATGCTTCTCCTCACCATGCTTCCCACTATCAAAAGGAAAATTTTATGATAGGATTACCCAATGACAACATGAACGTAGTGGCTATTATCAAACCAGTGATAGTTTAATCTTCTGATCCCATCACTACTTCTGCATCCGAGTTGGATGATTCTGATTCACCTATAAATGAATCAGTAAAAGCTCAGATGGAGGAAGTCGGCTCTTATGGCCTCGTTCATCCCATATTTACTCCAGGAAAAATCTCCTGACCTTCCCCCAATTTACCAGCTATTTCTTCATTTTCAACAGAAACACTCAAATCTTCCAATAAACAAAACTTCAATTATTTATTATTGCTTAATAAGATTAGTATCAGATCCCATCATGTCTCCTTTGAGGCCCTGGTGGACACCAGAGCCACGGGTAATTTCATGAGCATTGAGTTAGCCCAACATTTAGAACTGGACATGGACGCAGGTCCATCGGTGATGGTGGCTTCTTCTGCCTCCCAGACCTCATATGTTGTCCATCAGCCAGTACCTTTTTGACACACCAGTTTAGCTTCTGTGATCGATTTTCCGCTATTCCAAACTTGGTGTTTCTGGTGATCTTAGGAGTGGGATGGTGGCGCTGACAACATGTCAAGATCCACCTGGAGTTTAACATGTTGTTGTTTGTTAATGATCAACTGGAGGGTGGATTACCTTGATTGGCACTCTTAAGAAAACTCAAGGTCACAGTTCTATTACTTCCTGTCATGGTTGGATGACATAATAGTAGGCACTGATGCCAGGGATAAGGCTGGGTGACAGGAGGCCCAGAAAATGAAGCTTCAGGCTCTTTATGACCTAAAGCACACCTTAGATTAACGCTGGGTGCAAGCCAAGCGTGCCCAGGTTGATACTAATGGGGTGCAAAACGCCCAAGCTCTTATCTCAGCCCAGGCTTTGAAACAGACGATTTATGTTTTAAATGAAGATGGTTCAATTCACTTGGCTGGAGAGCAAGGATTTGAGTCCCACTCCAGCTATGAAATTTTGACTTCAGGTAAAATAAGGCTTCAATTGATTACTCGAGTGAAGGCACTTTTGGTGTATTTTACCAGAAATGGATGGAAGCGTCTGTTTATTGGAGCGTCAAGGCTTGGGCGCATTTCTGCAGAACCTAAATTTCCCCGGCACATTTTAAATACATTTTTACAACCAACATTCCTTGTTGGTCGACTTCCTTTAGATAAAATACCCGTTTTTTACGTTTAACTTATGGTTCCTTGGCTAACTTGGTGGTGGACCTCTTCGTGGAGGTCTTCAACTATGTGGGCCACTACCTTCTATTGCAATACACCAAAATACCAGGTGCTCCCTTGGGCCACCCAGGTCCCCTCCAGATCAAGGCACCCAAGCTCCCAGACGCCAAACTACACTTGATTATGGACTCCTCTCTGGGTCCACTCAAGCTGTTATGTTCCTAACATACCTGATCTTATATTTTGTGTTCTACACCCTTGCCTGGGTACCATTGGCACAGACACCATTCGGGGTGTCTTCTTACCCTTTTATTAATGGCTAGTTCCTTAGCAATGTGAGTTTGCATCCTACATCACATTGCTGGGAATGAGTGTTACAGACACTCTCTTGACATTAGTCGACCAACCCATCTATTATATGAGCGTACAAATTATCTGTGTGGGACTTCCAATATTAGTAAATTGGGTGTGGTGGCCATTTATCACTGCCATGATGGTGCTCACCACAGTTTTCTCATTAGGTTTTGTAATAATACATCTCGGCGATATTTTTGCAACTATAATTGGGAAGTGTCCACCCTTCTTACTTGCACCTGGTGGTCTCAGACTTTTTGCGATTGTCTTCTCAAAACCCTTTTGGGTAGTTTCCCCGCCCCAACCCAGAAGGGGCTAGGTAATTGGGCCGTCATTGGATCAAACCATATAAATATAGGAACCAAAAAGTCGCGCGCTTTTTTTAAAATGAAGTAATCTTATCCTTCTAATCCTTCAACTCATTCTAAAATCGGAACTGTACGGGGTCTAGCCCCAAGAAGGAAGTAAAGGTTTCAGATGATTCTGCTGCAATGATGTCACCCATGGTCATCCCTATAAATAACGCTTCCACAACTAGTGATTTTTCCTTGAAACGTGAGATGCTTCCCACTGATTTTTCTCCCCATCTCAGCGGAAATTGGGAACATTGGAGGGTATGAATCTGAATTTAGCAAAAAAGGATTCTGTTATCATTTTCTCTTCCCAACACATTTCTGAGGTGCATGCTGAGGCATCAGCTCTAGGCTTGGGGGTGATGGCCTTGGATACCGATGCACCCCAAACCCTTGGAGTGAGTATGGGTTTGTTAGAACCAGAAAACGCGTTTTATAATGCAAACAATTTATCCCAAACCGAACCATTTATTTGCTCTTATGGTCTGGATGAGGACTCCATTACAGTATATCATATTAATCCTGAGAACCCTCGTTTGACCCCTACCATGATTAGGGGCTCTCAGGAAGTGGAAAAGGAACTTCGTCACAAATATAAGGATGTATATGAACCTGCAGAAGGTGTGGTAGTATATGTGGCCTCATTAGTAAGAGTGGCACACTATCCTTCCCCTTCTATGATTCCAAAATATACCCTGATGGCTTGTTCAAGTCAGAGGAAGAATTTTATGGTGAGTTGATGGCGTTTTCTGCGTTGAATAAATCCCATTCTGGATATTTCTTGTTGACTGCTACCCTTACATCCTCTTATGGAAAATTCAGCACAACGATTTTGGTGGATACTGGTGCTTCAAATATTTTTATTGATCAAAATCTTGCTGACTACCTTGAGTTGAGTTACTAACCAGGTGGTATGGTTTGGGGTGGAGCATCTCAAGGTATTCCCACACTGAACATCATGGAGTCAGTCAATTTCCAGGTAGGTTCTTATTTATTGTCTGACCAGTTTCAAGCTATCAAAAACCTCTTGTTTCCAATCATTTTGGGTGTTGAGTGGTGGCGAAAGTTTGACGTCAGAACAAATTTGAAAGAAAACACTCTATCCTTGTCTTTAACAAACGGTCACCTGTTGATTGTTCCTTTGTCTGAGGATAACGCCCCGGGCAAATTACCCCATTGGCCCAATGTTCCCAGTTCATATCTTGCCCCTTTGCTGAAGCCCACTGTGGGATTTTTTTACCTTCCTGTTTGGAGGAGTTGGCATCTTCTTTTGATGCAGCTTCAGCTAGTACGCTACCAGAACATTCTGAGTTTGATTGTGAATTTAAAATTACTGTGGATCTGGTGCGTATTTCTTCTCCCATATACCCATTGACTGTCCTGGAGGAAGAGGTTTTAGATGTATGGGTGAAGGAGCAGTTGGCTAAAGGTGCCATCTTTCAGTGTACCTCCCGGTTTGCTCCCCACTGCTCTTTGTGAAGAAGGCAGATGAATTTTTACATCCGTGTGTTGATTATGGGAACTTAAACAATGTGACTGTACCTGACCTCCATCCCATCCCTTTAGATTCCCAGATTGCGCGCTATGTGGAGAAGGCAAAGGTCTTCTCCAAGCTGGATTGCCTCAATGCGTTCAATAAAATCCGGATAAAGAAGGGCCAGGAATGGTTAACTGCATTCTGTACCAGAAAAGGAATTTTCCAGTTCTGGGTTATGCCCTTTGGGCTTAAAAATGCCCCTGCCATCTTTCAACGCCGCATTGATGCTGCGTTGGGAGACTTGTTGGGGGTATGTGCGGTTGCCTACATGGATGACATTCTGGTGTTTTCCCTGATCCTGAGTCACATGCAGTTCACCTTTGACAAGTAGTGGAGAGATTGAGGGCTGCTTGCCTTACCCTCAAGTTTAGCAAATGTGAATTCTTAAAGTCCCAGGTTACTTTTTTGGGCAACGTCGTTTTTGACCAGGGCCATATGATAACTCCAGACAAGGAAAAGGCTATTTGGGAGTGGCCTACCCCCACCTCTGTCAAGGAATTGAGGAGTTTTTGGGGACGTGTACGTTCCTCAAGAAGTTCACATCCAGTCTCTCCGAGGTGGCAGCTCCCTTATATAAGGCTAGCGGGGCTAAGGTGCTTCAGTGGTCCCCCATTCTGGAGGATGCTTTCCAAGCGGTGAAGTGCACCTTGTTATCCACATCCATCCTTCGCCATGTTGACCCTGCCAAGGAGTTCATTGTGTCCTCAGATGCTTCCAACTTTGCCATTGCGGCTGCCCTGTTACAAGTGGGGGAAGATGGGTCTGAGCATCCAGTGGGATATTTTTCTAGGAAAATGTCTCTACATGAGTTAAACTACGCCGTATATAACAAGGAGTTATTAGCAGTGGTGGAGGCGCTGATTTATTGGCGTCACCACTTACATGGCTCTTCCCAACCATTCTGGGTACGCACTGACCACTGAGCCCTGTTGTACTACCGTGCTCCACATGTTTTAACACACGTCAGACCCGTTGGCATGAGACCCTTGCCCTATTTACATTTTCCTATGAGTTCACCAAGGGCAAGGAGAATGGTTTGGCGGATGCTTTGAGCCGCAACCCTGCTTTGGCTCCCAATCCAAAGGAGGTAGAGATTCACAACACTCAGTTGATGATTCCCCCAAGTATGATTCTGCCTCAACTTCCTAAGTCCACGGTACATACGCCAGCGCTCATGCCTTTGAAAAATGCAGCAAATATAGCATGTTTAGGAAGGTAGTTCTTTCTCAGCCATTATCAGCTGAATATGTTGTTGTTCTTGCTAAGAGTGCTCTGAATCAGGAGGACTTATCCAGGGGTTATCACATGAAGGATGAGATGGTGTGGTTTCAGGGACGCCTATGGGTTCCTGCTGGACCACTGCGCCTGGAGATCATCCAGGACCATCATGACGGAATCACCGTGGGTCATCCTGGGAAAGCAAAAACCTTGGAGTTGATACGACGCACTTACAATTGGAAGGGCTTGCCTGTTCAGGTAGGGCGGTACTGCAAAGAGTGCCTGATCTGCAATCAGATGAAACCCAATTGGCAACCTTTAGCAGGGTTGCTGGTACCAGTCCAAAAGGCTGAAGGGCCCTGGACTTCCTTATCAGTGGATTTCATTGTGGAGTTACCCGTTTCAGATGGGTATGATGCAATCATGGTGGTGGTGGACCGCTTTACAAAGTTCGCCCACTTTATTCCTTGCAGAACAACTATAACTGCCGCTGAAATGGCCAGGCTCTTCGTCGCCCATGTATTTGCGCTTCATGGGGTTCCTCAAGAAATCATTAGTGACTGGGGACCCCAGTTCACCTCCATCTTTTGGGAAGAGTTGTGTAAGACTCTTCAGATCCGCCCCTGCCGTTCAACTGCTTATCACCCCAATCAGATGGGCAGACTGAGCGAGTGAATCAGTGCTTGGAACAATTTCTGCGTTGTTACACCACCTCAGACCATTCAGATTGGGTTCCTCACCTTCCCATGGCCCAGTTTAGTTACAACAACACTTTGCATTCATCAATCTGGTTGTTCACCTTTTTTTGCTAACCACGGCTTTAACCCTGCGTTTAACATGGAGCCCAGCTGTGGTTCCAAAGTGGAAGCGGTGATGGACTTTGTTAAGACTCTCAAGAAGGTCCATCAAGGGGTGTCCACAAGTTTGGAGGCAGCTATGCTGGTTTATAAGGAGAATGTTGATGGAAAGCGCTGAGTGGGTCCAGCATACAAGGAAGGGGATCTCGTGATGCTTGATGCTCGCAACATCCCTATCAAGCAGCCATGCAAAAAACTGGGTCCAAAGAGGATTGGTCCTTACCGGGTAGTTATAAAGGTGGGACATGCCTCATACCAGTTGGATCTTCCCTCTGCATTTTCAATCTTCTCCATCTTTCATGAAAGCAAGTTGACCTTGTTTGAGGGCCCTCCTCCTGTGACCCCTGAGGCTTATCTTGTGGATGGGGCACCAGAATGGGAAGTGGAGGAAATAGTAGCCTCCCGCCGGGTTAAGTGACGCCTTGAGTACTTGGTATCTTGGAAAGGGTTTGACGCAGCAGAGAACAGCTGGGTGCCAGCACGGGATTGTGTACATGCCCAAGACCTGATTGAATCATTTCATAATTGTTTCCCTGAGGCTGCAGGATCTCAGCCAAAGCCAGCCGTTGCTGCTATGAAGTTGCCGCCAGCACATAAGAACTTCTCCTTAGCGAACGCCCCTGGAGGGGGGGTGGAGCCCAAGAAGGAGGAGAGGGTAATGTCATGGTTGGATGACATAATAGTAGGCACTGATGCTAGGGATAAGGCTGGGCGACAGGAGGCCCAGAAGATGAAGCTTCAGGCTCTCCCTGACCTAAAGCACACCTTAGATCAACGCTGGGTGCAAGCCAAGCATGCCCAGGTTGATACTAATGGGGTGCAAAACGCCCAGCCTCTTATCTCGGCCCAGGCTTTGAAACAAGAAAAATTATGTTTTAAATGAAGATGGTTTGATTCACTTGGTTGGAGAGCAAGGGTTTGAGTCCCGCTCCAGCTATGAAATTTTGACTTCAGGTAAAATAAGGCTTCAATCAATTACTCAGTGAAGGCACTTTTGGTGTATTTTACCAAAATGGATGGAAGCGTCTGTTTATTGGAGCGTCAAGGCTTGGGCGCATTTCCGCAGAACCCAAATTTCCCCAGCACATTTTAAATACATTTTTGTGACCAACATTTCTTGTTGGTCGACTTCCTTTAAATAAAATATCCGTTTTTACGTTTAACTTATGGTTCCTTGGGCTAACTTGGTGGCGGACCTCTTCGTGGAGGTCTCCAACTATGTGGGCCACTACCTTCTATCGCAATACACAAAAATCCCAGGTGCTCCCTTGGGCCGCCCAGGTCCCCTCCAGATTGAGGCACCCAAGCTCCTGGATGCCAAACTACACTTGATTATGGACTCCCCTCTGGGGTCTACTCAAGCTGTTATGTTCCTAACATACCTGATCTTATATTTTGCGTTCTACACCCTTGCCTGGGGTACCATTGGCACAGACACCGTTTGAGGTGTCTTCTTACCCTTTTTATTAATGGCTAGTTCCTTAGCTATGTGGGTTTCATCCCACATCACCTTGCTGGGAACGAGAGAGTTACAGACACTCTCTTGACACTTCCCTCGTCTCTCCTGAGGGCATATTGGATGATTTTCCAGAAAGTTTAATGTGCTATTGAAGTATCTTTAAAACTGAAAAAGCGGATTGTCTGCCTCCTCACACTAAATTTGACTTGGGATTTCATATTACATTAGAGTTGGTTAATTAACTGTCCGTTGTACCCCCATACAGTGGAGGAGGAGGTTGCGCTCAACACTTGGTTAGACAATATGCTGAAAAAGGGTGGTTGTTTAAGGAGACATTGCCAGTCGCTTCATATCATCTTTGTTAAAAAAGCCAGTGGTTCCTTTTATCCCTGCATAGATTATGGTCATCTAAACAAA